>JAOUZG010000635.1:539756-571075 GCA_026289955.1 Argiope argentata | reverse complement strand
TATAATTATCAATATTATAAATATTTATGTAGTATAATTTGTTTCAAAAATTAGGTGCCGATATTGGATTATTATTTTTTCTTATGAACTTAGAATATGAACAGTTTAAATATTTGGAAATTATATTCAAGATGGTTAACTCCATGAGGCTGCTTTGGCATACTATCACAATTATACGAATTAAATTAAATGCTGAATAAAATAAAAATTTTCTAATGTAAATAGACAACAAAATCTATTTTCTGTTTATATTGATTTATGATACTGCCATCTTTATTTTATATTAACTGTAGTTTGTAATAAATAATCTGTAGTATATTTTATATGGAAAAAATAATAATTCATCCGATCCAGTAAAAAAAATAACAAATATTTAATGAAAGTAATTTATAGAATAATGTTGTTGAAAGAGAAACTAGATAAAAATATTTAAAATGATTTATTGGAGATTTAGAGTAATGTCTGAATAAGTTTGCTATTAAAAGATCTGAAAGCCTTTAACAATACTTCACCAGTAACATACTGACTACAAATATGGAATTGAAAGAAAGCGGGAAAGAGATTTTATTTTTTATAATACATAGAATAGAATAACGCATCTATCTCTTCAGCAGCAGCCTGTATATAGATATTGGATTTACTGTTTATTTTAAACAATTCCATCCCTTTATTCAAACAAAATTTATTTATTGCGAGTTCATATCAATAAAACACTTTTTATATACTGATATCTTAAAAAGTAATCTTAAAAACAGTAATGCATTTATATTTACTGTTGACTCAAAACCCGATAGATTTCAAAATACAGAAACCACAGCCTTGCAATATTTTTCCAAAGCTTAGATGCTTTTCTCATGTTGTGCTTTTTATCTTAAATCTAGTTTTAAAAACCTAACTAACTGTTTTATGTGTAAACAAGCCTATTTCAATAAATGTATATTATTTTATATATATTTTACAGTAGGTAAAACTAATTATTATGGTATATTAGATTTTATTTTTAAAAAAATTTTATTTTTATATATGTTTTATTTTTTATCAAACAACATTAAATCTTATCTATAAAAGCTTTAAAAACAATGTTTTGAAATCATTTCTACAATTAAAATATATTCTATTTCGTTGCATTTTTTATTTACGTATATAGATTGGACAACCTTATTCTTCGACATTTTGACTGGACATAAAATATTATATATTGTTGAGTAAATATTAAATATAAAAAATTCCTAGTTGATATATTAAAACTTAAGATAGTATAGTATGAGTTCATGCTACTAAGAATTCCGTGTATTTCAAATTGTTATTTATATGACCACATCCCAATTCTAACTTGAAGAAACATAAATTATACGGTTAAATATTTTTTAGACAGTGAATGAATCGTGTCACCCAAGTTGACTGGATGAAAGTTTATGAATTCCAATTGCTATGCTTCAAATCATGCAGGAAAATATTTTTTTTAATAAATTTTTTTAACAGAAATCTTTCTTCACTTCTGCACATCATATTAAATAAGAATTAAGCCTTATCTAAACTGTTTTGTGATTAATGTTATATTTTGATTAAGTTATTTAGAAAATCATTAAATCGAAGGAATTGAGGGGAACAAAACTGAATTTACTCATTTTATTTACTTATCATTTGAACTGAGTTAGAAGCAATCCGCTTTCTTTTAATTCTTGAAGGCGAATAATTAAGTCAAAATTGATCAATTCTTTTTTCGTCATTTGAGACTAAGATAATTATGCAAAATAAGATTATATTTCTTGCGACAATTGAAACTGAGATAATTGAGCTAAAACTCGATTAACTTTATTTTAATAATTGAAGATGGGTTGAATAAGTTCTTCGTTTACGGCAATTTAAATCGAGGAAGACAAAAAATTAATTTTCTTGTATAGAGGATTCAAAGTTATGTAACTCATTTTTTCTTAAAAATAGTTTGAAATATTATCCAAATTTGTCTTTTTTCTGACAGATTGAATTTATTAAAAGGGAATTATATGATTTGAATCTTACGAATCGCCATAGAAAAATTTCCTGGCACTCAAGATTAATTAATTATTCCATATGTATAAAATTAAAATTTTAGGCTGAAAAATGTTAAAATGCTCGTGATGGCATACCATTAACTACGTTATGAGACTAATTTATCTAAAAGAGTAAAAATTAAGCTATTAATACAATTAATATATTGCATAATAATAGTATGGGGGAAAAGGGCAAAAGCACATTATTCCTTGTGATCCAGGAAACTTTACAAATCACAAATTTATATCTTCATACTTATAAAAAATAAACTTAAGTAAAAACACAAAAACAGAAATAATCCTAAGCATTTTCTATTGAATACGAAGAAACACTAGACGAAGAAAGCAAAAAACAAGGTTAGGAAGAAAAAAGAATACATTTAAACAAAAATGAAGCAAAAATATTCCTTAAAAAATTACCGACATGCAAAGAGAATAAGGTATTTTACAACTACATAGTTATACTTTTTTGCCCTTCTAGAAAGCGTGTGTATTAGAGAGATACACAACAAAAGAATTTAATTAAGACGTTCTTTTACTATATGACTAAGAGAATATGACGTTAATTTAAAAAACCAAACCGTTAACTAAAATATTTCAGGACTACATCTTATTAATTAATATTCTATTAAAATATAGAACTTAAAGCGTAATAGAAGTCTGTGAAGCAGCTATTTAATATTTCATCAATAGATTTCCAATCCCTTAAGGAAAGGTTTTACTGTATCTTTTTTCATTCGCTGTTTAAAAAATTAATGTAGATGTAATGAACTACTGCATTGTTCATTCAACAGATAACAAAGTGATTAGAAGAAAATGTCTACGCCAGTTTGGCGAAAGCTTATGAAAGCAAGAATGCAATAAAATAGAATGCGCAGAACGAAGAGCGCCATACCTTTACAAAGCGATCTAAAATTGATCAAAATGCTGAATATAGATAAGAAACTACATTTTGAAGAAGTAAACGATTTGTCAACAGATAAAATGGTTGTAAACGTATTAAACAACAAACATACTAAAATATCAAAATTTATCTATGAGATATTTCAGAAATTCATACGTTTACTTCTATAAAAACAATATAAAGAAGTGAATATAACTTCTAATTGACTTATCTCTCTTTATAACTAAATTTTTTTTTATTTCCATATTGTTTTGACAGTTTTTTATTACGAATATTTCAATTGGAATAATAGCAATTTTATTTTTTAGATAATTCCCCCAATTCTTTGGTCCTTTTATGTTTAACGATTTCATAGTTTCTGTTGCCTTTTTAAATAACAATTGTTTAAAATAATTGTACTTATTAATCTGTATTATTATTAATAATATCCATAATTATCATCTTAATTTTTTTCTTGTCCCATTTTTTTAAATAGTGTATCCGAGAAATACTCGCTAAATTCATGTTGGTACATTTAAAAAATAACTTATATAGTTATAAAAACTCAACTGAGAAAATATTTATATAAACTGCATTTATAGTAAAGCAAATTACAAAAATCTATTATTTTTCGGAAAATTTTTTGTCTCATTTTTCGACCTATTTCTTGCCCCATTCAATAACTTCCTTTTCCATTAATAATAAATTCATACTTCTTACAAAAAGATACATTTTTTTCTGATTATAGAAAAAGTGCAAGTAATAAATGAGTATTTCCCTCACAGTTTCCTTTAAAAATAAATTTCACTTTATATCTACATTCAAATGACACTGAATGCCGCAACTTCCCATACACCTTTATCAATTCAACATTTTGCAAAGCAGGCCGAAAATGAGGGAACTCATATCACGCACCGTCTCATTTCTTTCATAACTTTTTGCTAAAATGCAGACAAGTACATTTTTAGTGCCAAACCGAAATGTTTACGATAAAAGAATTCGTCCTTCAACGACAAAGTATAAAACGTAAAACCGTTCCAATGGCAGACGCATACAGTCCAAAAATTTGGCGAGGTTCCAAGGTCCCAAAAATATGAGTGAACGTCGTAATGATTCATAAAAAATAACGACGGAAAAAATGCTTCGGTAAGCTTTGTTCAAAACGATGAATCCCCTGTTTTGAAATAAATGATTATCTATCTTACCTCAGATATCTAGTCATTTCCCCACAGAACAACTTAAGCACTTTTGATTAAATGTTTTAATACATTTCATAAAATTATATGTCCCAATTTTTAAAAAAAAATCATAAAAGAAATGATCAGAAAAGAAGTGATTGTTCCAATTTTGGTCATTAAGTGATAAGATTGTCATAAACCTCATTTATTATAAAGGGGTTTTTACATTTGTTGCTGAAGATATACAATTTGCTGTGACACGAATGACGATATATAAAGGTTTAAAATTTTCAAAAATGTATTGTCGATTGTAGAGAAATATATGTGTAGAAAAAGATGATACATTCTATAAATTCTTCTTTAATTCTGTAATATGTTAGGCTTTATTGCTTGCTTGATTACATGAAATATATATATTTAATCTAAAATCGAAAGTTATTGCAATTATCATAATAATTAATCAAAATTATCAATATTAATTGAAATTAGATTTAAATAGTAAATGGACTAATTTGTAGAACTTCTCTTTATAATAAATATTTAATTTCAGTCCTTGTTCTATAAATCACAATTTTTGATTATTGGAAGAAAATATTACGATTGCAGTTCATAGACATGAGGTTTTCACTGTTATATAAATTTTCTGTAATGAAACGATTTTGCTTCTAAATCATTTAATTTTCTTTTGAACGTAACTACCTATTATTCTTGAAAAAGACTTAAAATAAATTTTAGCGATCACACACAGATTATATATAATATATAACGGCAAACGAATAGGATGATAAAGACAAGAAAAAGCTACCGTGAAAAAAGGTTTTAATTCTACACCATTTCATAAAAAAACTTGTCCAATCAGCTTTTTAATTCCATTAAAAAATGAATCTCCCGTTCACCTTAGAATTTTTAGTTAATCCGTATTCAATTAAATAAAAAAAATTAGGAGCTAATTCATTTGATATTATTACATATATATATCACTTGGTAATCAATATTTCTCAGTAAAATTAAATTTTAAAATTTCTTGTGCTTAATCTCATTTCACTTTGACATTCACTCTGATATTCTTTAAAAGTAACTTTGATCTTATTCTTTAAAAGGAAAAGAATACTTATTAACGAAAAATGTGCTGTATAAAACATATATATAAACATAGAAGTAAATCCCTTACTCTGATCTTATCTTTAGGAAATTTCTTTTAGTATTATTTATTTTACTGAGAAGTAGTTTAATAATTTTAATAAGCAGATGTACGAATTTTTATTAAAATCACAATGCACTGTAGTTTAATATTTTGAAATGTTCTCTTTAGCTCCCCAAATAAATTAATTTCCTAATGAGTGTTCAATGGTTGTTCTTCTTCTATTTCCTAAAATCGACTCATAATTGTTATTTAGCTAAAGCCTTTCAGATAATTTTGAATTAATGAAGCTTTAGCTTAGGTTTACTAATTTGCTTTAAATTTCGATTGATAATTACTTAGAAATGATGATTCCTTAGAATGTCCCAATTAAACGAGAAATACTTGAAAAAATAAAAACATCTCATTGAAGGTCTGACTATGAATTAAGATAAAAATTCATTTGAATGTAGTAGATTTGTTAGATATGAAACAGTGAATTGAAAGCATATTTTAAAAACCTTAATCATTATTAAAATGGCATAAAATTTGTTAAATCTCAGAGTAACTAATTTACATAATATTAAAAGAAGATATTCGATATTAAATATCTAATGAAATCTTCTATTATAGCTCTGAATATCTAAGTCGATTAATAGTAGAGAATTAGATTTTTTTGTTTCGTGATTAATCAACTTACTAAGCTCTTGTAGCTATCAGATTAATGAATCCAGATAATTTTTGATTGATATGCATTACAAAATTGCTTATTTTCAACAAACAGGATTTGTTATTTAAAGTATATATAGTTTCATCAGGTTTAAAGGAAATATATTATACATAGATTCAGACTTAAACGATATATTAGAGTGCATAGTCCCTATAAGAAGCTGTTCTTTCTTTTGATATTATCATCCTTATAAAGGATTGCTCAACTTATTGCTCATGTGTGAAATTGACTTTACAACAAATTATTCACACTTATATAGAACAGTGCAATAAGAATGAGAGTAGAATTATCATCAATGATGTGTTTCACCTTCCTCTTCAAATGGAAAACATATGCCGGCAAGTGGGGATATTTTTTGGTGGTAACAGGACACCACATTTGAATGAAACTTAATAATTTTAATAATAACTGTCTTAATGAAGAAAGGAATGCATTTTGGAACGTATATGATGTGTAACACAATATGTATGAACTTTTATAAATCCTAATTTTCTCTTTTCTCAATATCAGTGTACGAAGTACAAAACAGAGTTGGTTAATTGAATTCATAATTTTATGGATTATTGGAAATAATATGGAGGGATTAAGAGGCCGCGTTGGCAAGGTTGTAAGGTCTCGGTTGATGAACTATAGGCTTTAAGGCTCGAGACCCGGTTCTACAAAAAAAATCGTTGTATAAGAGGTTCTGTAGCACGTTAAATCCATCAAGTCTAAACATCCTCCCGTAGATGTGATGTGGAGAGGGGAGGGGTCAGCTCAGGTGTTAACCTCGTCATATGATCGCGGTTCAAAATTATGAGATCTATTCCAAAATAGCTCTAGTGCTACTTTACAACGGGACATTATTATAACTAAAACTAAAAACTAAACGTGAAACACAATGAGTTAATGATATATTATTTGGTATAAATAACTTATGAATTTATAATTCATTTTTCATTTATTAAGATTTCAGAAGTTAATAAGATAACTATTCGTGATCACGATTTTATTACTTTCATTTAAGTATCGGGAAAGTATTTTTATTGCCAATACTTTAAAAAAATATTTGCAAAATTTTGAGCAAACTTGACTGAGTTCAAAAAGCTTATTATTAACATTATGAGAGTTCATCTATCTGCCAGTCTGTTTGTGATAATTTAAACACACTTTGAGTGAGATATAGGAAATTTGGTGTATGAACGCTGTTCCGAATTTGATAGAAAACTTCAAAATAGGTTTAATCTCATTCAGAAGAAAGTTATGTGTTTGGCCTTCAAGTGAACTCGGTAACTACAAAATATTAAAAGCTATTTAGATTTAAAAAAATATGTGATCTGCTTTAGAAAAGAGAATTAAATTCACATCAAATTTAGAATAAAATTTGTTCAACATTAACCACCAGTGGGTTTGTTCTTTCAAATGCATGTAAGCTCAATAAACCCAAAATATACAAACATAAATCAATGAAGATGTTTATCAAACGTTGGCTTCAACCGCTCCGGAAAATATGCTAAAAATGCTAGATCCATATCAAATATATATATTTCATAACTATGTTTCGTCATTAATAATTTTAAAGCCTTAACCAATGTCCATGATTATATACATTGGGAAAGAGAGAAAAATAAGCTTTTCATTGCATTTTATTGAGAGGGACAGATTCAAGGGTTTTAGTTTTAAATTAAGTAAACAGCTGTCCACGTAATCACGTATTATAAACAAACAAAAAACATCTTATTTTCTTGCCTCTTGGATTAAGTAATATGAAATTTACAAAATACAATAAATGCAAAAATAAATAAAAAAATTACAAATCTTATTAACTTTTTTATTATAATAATATAAAAATTGAGAAGCAGCCTATAAATGTTTATCTAGACACTATTCTTGTTTTTAAATATATCAAACAAAACAGCTATTGCTAATGATAAACAAGTAGCATAAAAAACTGTTAAAACTATATTTAAAGTATTAAAAATTAATTAAATTCAATTGATGAATTAATATTTGATTTAAAAAACTGTATTAACATTAAGTGTCGTCTGCTAAAAGTTTTAAAAATATGTATTTGAATTTGAATGGATGAATAAAAAGTATTTTAATGAGGATTACAAATTTCAACCAGATTATTATATATATATATATATATATATATATATATATATATATATATATATATATATATATATAGGGGAGGGTTTGAACTAATAGTAGTAATTAAAAAAAGAAACATTTCAAAAATAAGCGAAATACTTTTACAATTGTTATAATATTTGTCGATTGCTCATTAATTAATTATTTACATTTTATATGATTGCAAATGTTTCAACGTGAATTACGTGAATCATTTCCCAAAAGAATTGAAAAACAACAGTTGGAAAAAATAAGCTTGCAATGTTACGAATAGGAAGAGCAAAGAATTAAATTGCTAAGAATATAATGAATTAAGAAGTCCATACTACATCCATGAAATACAACTTCAGAATATTGAGTTGAAAGGATTAGTATTATCATTCTTAGAACTGCTTCAAGAAATCTTATCAAAACAATAGAACGTGTCAAGTGTGACGTTTGAAAGAAAGATGGTCGATAATTGTTTTTAGTCGATTCAGCAATAACTTCTGGACGTTTTCAATTTACTGATTTTACCAGATATTGGTGTTCCACCAATTTTCATTTGTCATATCTTTTGTCATTTTTCGCAGATTTCTGACTCAGGAAAAATATTTCTATTTTTCAATAAAAGGAGAAAAAATGCCTGTCTACTTCCATTTTCTGTAGACATCACCGCATTTCTCGGAGAATGAAGAATTGTCATATGGGCATGTCTCCACAGCACGAAACTATTTCTCATTTAGATAAATGAACCGAGGTTTAGAGAGCATTTGATCGATTATCTTGTGGATTTCTTTTACTTGAGATACTTGAAAGTGAATGAAATCCAAGCTTAAAGGAAATTTAAGGCAGATTTTAATTTTCAGTCTTAAATTCAACATGAGGGGCCAGAACTCATTCATTTAATGTGTCTCTCATTTTATTTCATTTTTTTTTATTAAAGCAAGGAATATAATGCAAAACAATAATAGAAACACAATGAATCGAAGGGGGGAATGAATCAATTTTTTTTAATCTCATTTTGATTTTTTTCAAAGTTGAGCCTTTTGAAACTAAAATAAGTAAATGTAGTATGGACACTTAAAACATTTACATCAAAATGAAAAAAAAATCATAAATATCTTTCAAATAGAGATTTTTTGTAACTATTAACCAAACCATTTCATAATACATAGTTTTTAATTCCATTCTCATCTATTATGAAATGATAATGAAAGGAATAATCACAGATTTCATCTGAATTTTACTCACAGTATCTGCTTGATTATCAATATCCAGATATTTTTTAATAATATTTCAAAGTAAAAGATCATTGATTATGATTATTATTACTCCAGATGATTTTTCTATAATATTTCAAAGTAAAATATTAATTGATTATGTTTATTATTTCCTCAAATAATTTTTCTATAACAAGTCTAAGTCAAAAATCGTTGCAAAATGGTTTCATATTATAAACATTTATTTTATGTTTGTAAATTTTTATTATTATTTCTTATATGTTCGTAAATTCTGTACATATTTAGTTTTATTTTTCTTCTGTAAATATTATAATTAATAAAATTTAAGTAACATGCCTATCAAACCGTATAATGACCAGTGGAGCTAAGTTTTCGGAGGGAACCATAATCAGTTTACTTGCAAGAATAAAAGAGATAGCAAATCAATTTTTTCTTCTTTTTCATTTAGTTTAAAGATAGAAAATACTTGTAATAAGCATATAAATACAAATAAATGTTGCAAAATCTTCGTTGATATATTTATGCTTAATAAACTTCATATTTTCGAAGTAAATCGAGGTCAACAATCAGAAGCAGCATTGGTCAGATAGAGATAATCGCACCTTACAAATTTCTTTAAAAATTTCCCAATTACTCCAAGAAAAAATTAAATTGTAAAGACTTTTACATTTTCAGTTTGATCGTTTACAAGACGAATCTTTCGTGGAATCGAAACAATACCCACCCAGTTTCTAGAAGCCGTAATTCTGCAAGCTATTTTAGAGCAAAGCTATATGAAAGTAAAATTTATTTGTATCCTAATAGTATTATCTGCTAAAGTGTAGACGGTTTAAAAATTTCTTCAATATGAAGCTGTTTGTTTTCGAAAATACTAGGTAAGTTCAGTGGTTCCCAGAGTTGACTGGACTCCGTCCCATCTAACAAAAGCTTAACAATTTGCGACTCACCTATTGGCTACTTTAGAGAAAAGAGGATACAAAACTGGAAATGCACAGTCGTGAGTTGCAGAACTACTTATATGGTACTGCAGTTCAAATACAGACACTATGTTGTGCAGTATAGTATTTACTAACTTCTCTTTGTATTAATTCAACTTTTGCCCACTCAGCCATTTCGTCAATTCGTCGAACAACTATGTTGGATAGTGGCATTCGCTCGATTTTCATTATTTCTTTTTCGCCAAACATGGCTCTGACAGCATCTTTAATCGATGATAAGACTAAGTCTTCGCCAATGGTATGAGTTTTTCCCGCTCTGGTAATCCTCAAGCTAATGAGGTATGAGATATATACAGCATTTTCATTAATATTAATGAAATATGAAACAATGTTTTTTTTTGAAGATTTCATATCCAATAATTTTCTTTGAAAAAAAAGTCTACTGGTTTATTTTTAAAATGACAATGCATAGTCTCTATAGGACGCATCAACTTACTCGGACGCAAACTTTAATTCGTTAATATTTCGTAGCAAATCCCGCATTGAGGACGCAACTCTAACATGTCATTATTCTAAGTGAGTTCTAATTTCAAATGTTTAGAGTCACATTTTCGTATAATTTTCTGTCGCTTCGTTTCATGTGAACTCGTTGAGGGATCTTGGAAATGAGATTCAATTCCACTTTTGTTACGTAGTATCTACTGTCTTTACTTTGTTCGCAATCAACTGGGGGCAGCGTAGTTTTTGCTCCGCGTTTCAACCGCTTGTTCATGATTATCTTCAAATGTTAATGATTGTTTTTTTAAAAGATAATGGTTTACGGTAAAGAATACAAAACAGATGATAAACAAAACCTCATGAAAAGAAAAGACGTCAGACGGATATAATCAGAAACTACAACGTACAATCTGCACTGGCAATGCGAACCAAAACTATTTCGAAGTTCTTATGCACAAATAAAGAAAATTTGCCGAAGCGTGCGCCTGAGAAAGGTTCTAATCCGTCCTACATTTCAGGGTTGTTTGGTGGGTTGTATGGGGTTAATTGGTGCCAGAACCATATTTGGTTATACTGCACCAAGCAAATGGTGAAATTATAAAAGATAAAATAATCATTTGTTGACCTACATTTCAGAACGCACTCAATATTTGCTCGAGACTCACTGGTGGATCGCCACCCATAGTTTGGGGACTCATGGGCTAGTTTATATAATGTTTTAATCACCAATAACTAAGAGCTAAGGGAAATAATAATTTCAAATAGGTACCATTTCTTTTTCCCTTGAGCTGTACGGTCCATCCTCTAAATCATTCAAAACTTTACCTTGCCTTTAAGTAAAAAAAATATGAATTTATTTTCTTCAAATCCTGTTATAAAAGTAAGTTGTAGTAAATTATCTCTGGATTGAATGTTACCTGAAAATATACTTTATAAAATATCTGAACTCTCAGAATTATTCTTTATTAAATACAATGCAATATATTAAATATAATGATAGTTAAATTCTAAAAACTAAAGAGACAATTTCTCGAATATCATGGATTTTTAGGATTGAAATACATTTAATACTAATATGTTGAAGAAGCATTTAAAGGTTCATTAGTCCATATACAGTTTCTCATAATAGATTCTACAAAAAAAAATATTTTATTAATCGTCACTGCTTTTGTCATTAAGGGTAATAAATCATTTTTCCTTAATAAAATTTTCTGATAAATGTTAATTTTAATTCTTTTATTTTCATTATTTTATATTTTATATCACTATATATTCAATATTTTATATTGAATATATAAGAAAAATAAAATCGTATAAGAAAAATAAAATCGTACCATGTCTAAATAATTTTTTTGCACAAAGTCAATTGATATGCAAAATAATTTTGAATTTAAAAATATTCTTCAATTTTTTTAAATATCTGTTTTAGTTTAAGACCAATTTTTTACAATTTCTATTGCATTAAAACATGAAATATTTTTAGTTGAAACAAAATTAGCAGTTTATTTATATCGCTTTAAAATAGGCAGCCAGATATATTTTCAGAATTAAAACAGAAAAAGGTATTCAATGTACTGTAAAATAAATATGCTTGAAATTAGCTAAGATAATAAAGAAGAAACTTACAAAATTTGTGTGCCGAATTTCTTGTATAATTCTGAAAAAAAAATTTAAATCTTGATTCGAATTTTTAATGTATTTCTAAAAAAGAAAATAGAGAAAAATGGGTTATCCTGAAACTAGTATTTAAGGAATATTGCAACATTCTTTTTTTTTTAGATTTTTTATAAGAAATGCTTCAAAAAACTATCAAATAATACTTCAGAGTTATTTAGAAATAAAAATTCAAATCGATGCTACATCAAAAATCAATATGAATCCATACAAAAAACCAAATTAATCCCTGTCTTCTAATTATCCTGCCAAGAACAATACCCTATTTCATCAGTTATTTTGATTTGATAAACTTATTGTTAATGTGGGAACACGAACTGACAAAAACTTGCATGTGATTGAGAATTATAAGATATCTTTCACCCTAAAGGCTTAAAAAGATGCAAGATGGAATTTTCCACCCATATCTCTGTTTGAAAATAATTCATAAGAAAAATCATCCCAATTTAGCACTTTTTGCCACGAAAAAAAAATTTAGTTCCTCTGAAGCCATCCCACCTAATAAAATGAAACAAAGGTCTGCTATAAATTTCGAAATTAAATCCACATACAAATACATCTCTTATGCCACATTATAGGTAAATGGGCAATGCACAACCATAGCAACACTGTCCGAAGAAAAGAGACTCTGCCGTTAGTGTTTCTGCTCAACTGTTTCTTATTTAAATACCTGGGATATTCCAACTATATACGAGCAATTTAAAATGCAAATATAAAAACAAGTCTATGAGTAGTATTAGTGTATATAACACAACGCCAGTGTAAGGTCCAGAGAAAACCACCATATTTTTGTACACATTAGTGAATGGAAAACCAAACATCGTACCAGAAACATTTCATCGCATCTGAACTTCCACCCCTTCCCCTTTTTATGGAACGAGATCTTAAAATTAATCATTTAATATTCATTAAATAGGTTTACTCGTCATAAAAAATATGCATGCTTTTTGTTGCGGTTTATTATTTTCAACATCTTCTGCCTTTCATATCATTTGAATTTATATTATGCCGAGTCCAAATACTTTTATCATATTTTAGATACAGTTCATTCTTATGATTTTCAATTAACGAACAAAGCAATTTATTATAAAATTAGAAGTCGGATGAATCTTTTTTGTATAAAATTGCTCACTTAATTTTAGGAAATGCAAACATAAAAATGTAAAAACGATGAAAAATCTATTATTGTCAGAAAAGTAAGAAAGTTGGTGCAGTTTTAGATAGTTTAATATAAACTTTCATATTGCATTTATTTTAATTGAAATTATTTTGATTCAAATGAACTAAGCTTAAAAGAACTGATTCAAATTTGCCTTAAATGTGTTCCAAAGATAAAAGTTTATGTCTAGTCTCATCATCTAACGAGTTGAATTCTATTACAAAATTCTCTTTGGTTATTATTTCCAAATCCCTCACCATTAATTTCCTCTGCATAACTTGCAACAGGTTTAATCCTATACTTAGCGATTACATGAAATTAATAAATCACTCAGGTTTATAGGGTTTCTGGAAATTAATTTGCATTACTGAAGTTATCGATCGGAAAATATCCGGCATATTGAAACAGGTGATAAATAATCTTAGGATGCACTCTTTATGATCTTAAAAGTTTTAATATAAAGGTTCCACCATCATCAAGCAACATCATCAATACTTTAAGGAATTCTACAGGCAATAGAAAATTTATTAAACTAATTTTAAGATATTGAAACATTTGTACTATTTTTTAAAATTGTAGTAGTTTTAAAAGTGAATAATTCGCTTATATAAGGTTAGTTTAAATACGAAAATTTCTCGGAGCTTCTAATTGTAAATCGCTTACTCTATAATTCACCTTTTGTTTTCTAAATTCTGAAAAAAAAATTCTTGAGAATAAGGCTGCGAAAATCTGTTTTTAACATTTTGATTTCAGAACTGGAATATCTCTCGTTTGGGAAAACATCTGTTCTGGTTTGTGTTTCAGTAAAATGTATTTTGGCTGGAATGAGGTGAAAACTTAAAGCCATGATGCCAACTTAAGCCCTATCCTCATCATCTGAATATATTTGAAAATTGTGATGTATTCTCCAGTATAGCCCTTTACATAGCTTCAAAAAAAGACATTATTGCATTTTGTCAAAATTCTATAATTTCAGACATTTTTTTTTGATTAATAGAAAATATTTTAAAAAATAAAACTGATTATATAGTCAAAATAAATAAATATTCGATTATTTCAGAAATTAATTTAATTTATCTTAAATCTAATTTTATGAAAAATTCTTCTCATTAACTTAATAAGGCGTTATACTTTATATTTTCTCTTTAGTATTTACGGTTGTTTATTAACTGTACTGCTGTAATAGGGACTATCATAAGAAACATTTTAAATTAAATTACAGATTAAACATTTTAAAACCAAATGCTTTAAAAATGTGTTTTATTACTTGTTTTTATTTTGACTAGTTTCGCACTCGCACATTGTCTATGCTAAAATGTGACCCTTTGAAGAAAGGATTGTTTTCAAACTACTGGTCAAGGTGGTTGACAGTTACAAAGTAGATGTAATTTCTAAACAATATCTAATTTAATTTGTTTTACTTAAATGGATAAATGTGGAAGTCATCTGCTCAAATCGGAACCAGATAAATTTTTTAAACTTTGAAGGAAAAAAAAAATTAAATAGTTTCAGTTTCAATTTTTTTAAATGATATGGAAGATATATTTACTGAATAAAATAATTAACATATCTAACGGTATTAAAAAAAGGTGAAAATAAATGTAAACACAATTCTAGGTTCTATTATATTATTCAACCACTAGGCCCATATATTAAAATCTTTTTGACAAGCTAACAATTTTATTTGAGATCTAGAGAAGTTTAATACAGTTTAGAAAAGTTCTGGAACTTTTAACATCAATAAATTAGTTGAATGTAACTATTTTGATAGCTGCTTCATTCAACGATGGATTCCAATTTTTCTTGGTGTTCATTGATTTGCTGAAAATTAATCAGTTTTGGTCCCATGTGATAAGATCTATTTTAGTTTAAAACATGTATGGGTGAAGAGTGATTTGCTAAATATGATTAATATGCCTGAGAGAGTAAATAAATTTGTTTTTCTTAATTTTTTTATCATATTGATTTACTAAGACAATATAAAAAATGATTCTTCAAGCCTCTAATAAAGTTCTTGCAACAATGCGTGTCTATGTCTGAAGGTTTAGAAATTAAATTTTGGATAAACATTCTATTTGAAATTTTCTGCGTGTATCCTAGAAAATTACAAGTCCAGGACTTCCTAATCTCTTCCAAGGTTTATTAGCTTCGTTTATAAGAGTAATAATGCACAAAGTATAGGTATTCATAAAGTTTTAAATATAACTTTTTATTATGAATTTTTGTATTCATTCATTTTTTTGGATAGCTGGATCAATACAACCAATAAAACAACCATAAATTAAATTTCATAAAATTTAAATTGGCATATCATTGAAAACTAACTAGTGAAATTCATTTTATGCTATTGTTTCTTTTTTGCTTTTAAATCCATTGCAGATGAAGAAAATTGTTCATACCAATGATAACAAAATAGAATGGTGCTCTGCGCAATGTTAGTCAGTGTTCAGCACAATAGTAGCAACTTTCGCGTTAATAGAGATCTGAATCATCATCAATAATTATTTTGAAAAGCTGTGGCTATATTTTATGTTGTTGAATGTTGTAAACTAGAATAAATATACTCAATGAGTTCAAATGAAAACATGAATCGCTATTCTTACTCTAAATGTATAATTAGACAAAAATTATTTTTGTGATATTAAATAATTGTAAACTAAAGAAACACGTGATTGTTCCTGAAAGAATAAAATTACGTTATAAACAAACAAACATAAATATAAAGGTGATATAATATTTTTTTATATGTAAACTAATAAGAACTAAGGAAATACAAAAAACTTAGAATCTTTGAATTTTATTATGTGCTGCATTAAGAAATACTTAAATTAATATTGGAAATAACCAAGATAAACAATGAAACAAATCAAATGTTTAAAAAAGTTTTGGAATTCGAAATTCTTTTAGAAAAAATCTTGCAATTTTTTAGAAATAAATCGCTTTATATAAAAAGAGAAATGAAGTACTAGTTGAGCAACAATATAAATTTTTTATGAAATAATTAGTAAAGGGCAACTTTAAAATTGTTCAAACTTATGTCAAACATTTTTTTGTTTTTTTTTTGTTACTAATAATAATTTCAAGTAAAGAATCTATTAAATATCGCATTGTACACTAAACATAAATTATCATCATTAATGAAAAAGGAATATATATATATAATTGCCTTTATAGCTCTGTACATACAACAAGAACGTGGGTTTCAAACATGTCCAATAATAATTTAAGTGACAAAAATTTAAAAAACAGCAAGTAACTTTACCTTCCTGCGTAATGTTATTATCTCATTTACTATGTCTTCTATACGACTTCTTAAGACTAAAGCAGACACCCAAAAAATATCCTCAGACATTCTAACCAATAGAAAAATAAATTTCGAGACATGGAAAGAAGCGTGGGAGTTTCAACCTTTTAATTTTTTTTTACCCTTCACCTACTGTTGCACAATGTTTTAATAGTTTCACTAACCTCTAGTCTGATGAACAATAAAATTTAATTCTAGTTTCATGAGATGGATTTAGTATTTTCAAAATTTGCAATAAATTAGAAATTGCATACTGAAAATCATATGGTATATTAGGCTTCCATATTTACCTCTTTGAAAAAGTAACTTTTTCTATGTGTCTCAGGAAGATATTGGAAAAATAATTCTAGATGAGACAAGATTTCAGAATAGTTCAGAGATATTTCATTTTTCAACTCATGATATTTAACATTCAAGTACATAATAAAGTGTTAAGTAACAGAATAAAATTATTCTCATATTTCATACAGAAAGCTTGGTTTTGAAAGATTTTGATTATCAGTTTTAGTCAAAACTAGCTACATCTTAAGAGAATATATATAAATTTCAGTGAGCCTACGTAATACGAACCAGACTCAATATTTCAGTTACCTCAGGTGGATTCTTATATCCAGAGTCTTGAAGTTATAAATAATTCATTATATGCCTAATCCTATTTAAGATTCCTGTTTAACTATTATGCAGCAAAGTATATTTCTCTTGGGACATTTTATTGAAGAACAACTTAGGCAGATGGCAAACATAGGATAAAGTATTGGAATCAATTACTTCATATCCTATTTCAAAAGTTCTGCCTTTAATTTATACTATCAAGTAGCTCATTTACTTAATATCCAATTTATGACATATAAATAATAGGAATTCTTTTATAAAAGTTTGCTTGTGAAATATTGCTTTTTGACGAAACAAACTTTGCCGCTCTGTTTATCTGAAGATGGAATGGAATCTATTCAGACAAAGTTAGAGGCCTGCGTTTTTAAAACTTATTCAGGTTCACACTTTTTGATAGAACTGAATAAAGTGTTTTACATGTATTTATTACAACCTTGAAAGATTAACTTAAACCTTTTTAAATAAATCATGTGCCCTCTTAAAAGGGTTGAAAAGACCTTAAAAGGATTGGAATATATCATTATACAAACATTTTCCACCATCTTAACATTTATAATCCTAGACGTGTTTAAGATATATATTTCCCACGGTTATTTTTCCACCTTTGATATTAAATTTTTTCTATATTTTTGAGCAATGATACTATTTAAGTTCGATCTTAGGCTTCTAAGACATCTTAAGAAATTGAAAATAGGAAATTAAAAAGTTAATGATGCAAAATTATATGAGAATTCACTCTTTCTTATAGATATATTGAATAAATAAGCACAAGTGGATACATTTACAACTGAAATTTATTATAAAAATTGTTCCAAGTGAAGAAAGTAGTAAAGAAAACTATTACTTTCTCGTATACCCAGTAGAAAAAAAGCATAATAGCAGTTTTTTTGGCTGTTATTATGCTTTTTCTGTTATGTTTAAAAAATAACTCTAAGAGGCAATGATTCAAATATTTCAAATTAGGTATGTGCTTTTGGGCTAAAATTAAAGCTCTGTGTCAAATTTTCCCCTTAGTTCATTGAGAAAACTGTCACTAAAACATGATTTTTTTCCTGATATTATATTAAATACATGTCGAGGTTTATTTTCCAAATAACTTCCCCAGGACAACATGATCGATTCAGTAAAAATGCTTAAGTCCAAAGTTAACAATGAACGCCAATGATATACATAGTATTATGGTGATTGTTATATAAGCCAATTAAATCCTTCAAGCTGAAGGATCCCTTTTGCTTGATCGGTATGATATTTGGCTACTAACCACAAGATTCGGAGTTCGGGCCTAGCGTTATCCGCTAATCACCTACAATGGTGACCCGGTGAACGCCTTTGGATAAACGCAACCTTTACACATAGCTTAGTTCAACAGTTGTGGTGCCCTCTATCGGCAACTCAATGACCTAGACGCGCATTAAATACAACAGTTGATAACAACACCACTAACACTTCACATAAGTATCGTTCGCCAACTCACTGGGGAATACTGTGGTGATTGCTATATAAGCCAATTAATATCCTTCAAGCTGAAGGGTCCGTTTGTTTGATCTGTATGATACTCGGCTACTAACCATAGGATTCGGAGTTAGGGCCTAGCGCTATCCGCTAATCACCTATAGTATTCTATGAGAAAACATCTTTATTAGAAATAATGCTAGAAAACTTTTTGGAAGACTAATAATGAAAGTGTTTACTTAGAATTCATAAATAAATTATATCTTCTTTCATGAGCTATAAAATATACACTTAGATGTGTTAAAGTCAAACAAGCAATTTAGCACTATCTAATAGCTAAACGAATACAGCATAGCTAATAAGCAGCATTCATTATTATTTTAGCATTATTAACAGGTATCAAGATCAAAAGAACAAAAGCTTAGAAAGTTTTACCTCTCGCTAAGATTGATTACCACAAAAGTAATCTAACACTTTTCACTTCGTTCTAATCTTATCAAAGCGAAAGTGAGAAAACTTTATTTTTTAATTTTCTGATAGCTCCGTCAACTCGCATGAGATGTCTTGGAAGTTTTAATCTTTAATTTTCTCATCTAATCTGTAAAGTGTAAATGTTTGACCCCCATTATTTTCATTATGACAGTTTATTTCAACATGAAATATTATTATTTAACTGAAAATAAAGCTTGCATTTCCATCTTATGATGCTTTTTTACTTTTGGAACATATATTTAGTAATAATTTTATTCACGATTGCAGAGGAAACAGCTCGTATTTAATTCCGGTTTTCCTATTAATTGTTTTTGCCTACTTACAACCAAAAAGGAAAATTCAAGAAGATATATCGAACGCATTTAATCACATGTAGTATTTGATTGAAAATCACAGAATTTATTTTAAGTGGTCATTTATTCAGCGTATTGGAAAATATTAAAGAAATGTGGAATTTAAAAGACATTATTTACTTCAGAAAATATTTGAAAAATCTCAGTTCTGATAGATTACCTACGTCTTTGCATATATTTACATTTCTGAATGGCTATACGTTAGCTTTAATATCGTTCCTTATAGACTTCAGATATATATGGAATTAAGTATGCCATTTTTATTCATTTATAAATAAAAAAAACTGACATCTTTTCTTTAAAGATAAAATGCTGTAGACAAAAATAATCTGCATCGTTTTTTTTATTTTTATTTGCTTTTTAGCAAATATAATCGATATAACATACTCCAAAGGAAAAATACTCACGTTTGAGTTACCAATTAAAAAAAATACAATGCATTTAATCAACTAATTCAATAATATATTATTTTCCAGTGTAAATTATTTTAATAAATTTTTGAATGCATACACAATTAAAATATTTAAATTACATTATTTCACACCAACAGTATAATTTAAAAAATAACTGAAAGATTTACTAGAGAAGGAAAAAAAATTTCCAATAAATTTCTTTAAAAGTGTAATTTTTTAAAAATAATTATTAAAGCGAACGAAGATTAAAACGTATGTCTGTAATTGATGATACTGAAGTATATTTTAAAAAAATCAAAAATATCAATGGATGTTTCCTAGATAAAAAAATCTACAAAATACACATCCTCTGACATATTTTTATATAATATGTTGAAATCATGTTTAGTTTAGTTTTTTTTTTCAAAACTAATATTTACTAAGTGAGCACAAAGTCTTTCTCTGGTTTCAAAAAATGATTGAAGTCTGGATTTAGGTGCTTTTCACCTTGCTAAGAATATCAACAATACCAGGTTTCCTAAATCATAAAATCAAATATGGTAATAATAAACTGCTGAAATTAACTATTTTAAAATATCTTTTATCTATTTATCTATCTTTATTGATGACTGGATTTTTTTCTGATATCCTTGACAAGATGAATGAACACACTAAACTAGATATCAGCAAAAAAATTAATATAATTTATAATATAGATATTTCTATATATTGTAAGAATGTTTATAACGTTTTAATGAAATAACTTGATCAATAATTGTTGATGTGAGCCATTTTAATAGCTCAAAGAATGTCAAGGTGGTATACAATTTCTAGTCAAATATTGTGTAACATTTTGTTTCCTAACTTTGGACAGTAACTGTATTTTTAGCTGGCATTTTAAGCATTCTGACTTTTATATAACTCCACAACTGAGTATTTGAAATGCTATAATTTTAATTCATGAAGTGAATGGGTCTATGGAACTTCTTTTCCTAAATGCCATTTTCCTGATGCCATTTTGAAAACAAATAAGAAGTAATTACTCTATCATTGCATTAGTTGCGCTCTCTTTTGTAAATGAAGAACATGACTATTCCATAGAAAAATCTGCACAGTATAATATTCAATAATAATTCTGTAATAAGAAAATGCTTTATGATCACAAGGTATTTCATTAGCTTAAAAAATAAATTATTTTTCTAAAATAGTGATAAATGAACTCCAAATCGAAATTGGCATAAAAATTCGGACTAGATATTTTATCAGCAACTTATTTTAAAAGCAATGATTGCATCTTTTTTACTAAATAAAATATTTACAAACTTTTTTCAAAATGAGACACGTGCTAAAAAGATTTCGGACCCACAAACTATTTTTATTTAAAAGAATTCACTGTCGAAAAAAAGTTAATTCATTTTTAAAATTGATACAACTTTTATTTGTTTGTTATCAATAATAATAGAATTGCAACTCACAACATTTAATTACGTATTCATAAAACTATAATAAGGATGATTGATTCTCTTATTATCAATACATCAAGAGATACTTATGATTATTTTCTAAAAATTATGATTAGTTGATTGCAATGGTATCTGTCATTTATATAAATGGGCATTTTATCTTCATCGTTGCTTGGTTTTTTCATGTCTGTTAAGTCTTTTGTTGATTAAAACTCCAATCTATTTCGTTGTACATGAAAATTATTATTCGCTTGATTATTTTTATTTTTTCATTCATTATATAAGTTGTTTTACTTACAATGTGCCAATATTAATAATAGTTTTAATTTACTGCATATAATTATCATATTCAATTCAAAAAGCAATATTTCGGCATGAAACTTACACACACATACACACAGAGAGCGAGACAGATAAAATTTGATATTAATATATTTTGGGGGTTGGAAATGTGCTACTCTTGTTGTTTTTTAAAATTATTTATGTTTAAAATACCTCTTTAATTAAAATTTAAATTACAGTTCTTTTTTTTGTTATCTTAACTACCCAAAATGAGTTTACATTATCTTAACATTCTAAATTTAAAGAAGGTATTTTCAACTGTATGTAGTTAGCTGCTATTCAGCTTTCTATCCATTTTTTATTAAATTTTTAAAGTTTTTTTTTTTTCAATTTTTTTCCAGCAACACATTTTATTTATTTTACAAATATTTTACGTTGAAATTTTCTATCATTGTGTTTGATGATTGCATGTAATTGCTAGTTACTTTTCGTCTTTTAAGTAACTAGCAATTACATGCAATCATCAACCACAATGATAGAAAGATTTTAAAAAAATAAGTTAAGTTTCTTAAAAAAGATATTTGAAACTTTAATAAATTTTCATTAAGGATTTCATTCAAGTTGAGAGATGTAGGAAACTTCATTAAAGTGTATCTATTTTCGAATAACATCATCAAAACATTTATTTATTGATTGAATTTTAATAATTTCTGCATTGAATTATAATTTAAACTTTAGTCGATATTTTAAAAATTTAGGGTTGTGCACAGCTGAATTTACCGAAAGGCTCGAAGCTTCCAAAAAATGTGTGTTAAATGTCTAGAAAATGTTGAAATATAAGAAAACCTAACTAACGAAACAATACAAGATAAAAGGAAGTTAATGATTAAATTGAAAATTTTAATAACTGTGATATCAATGAACCAGTTTTTCACCAAATGTTGCTAGTACTTATATGTGACAAAAAAACCCCACATCAAAATTATCTTAAGTTCCAAAATAATAAGTAAAAATTCATTTTATTTTTGTTGAAAAAAACTTTTAATCGAAAACAGAAACAATAAAAATTAAAATCACTTCGGTTTCACATAAATGGCGATTTTTAATTGGTAAATATTTACACAAATTATATATTCGTTACCCACCGGATAAGGACGAATTGAGTCAATTAGTTTAATTAGTCACTTCTTTTTTACTCTCTTATATTAATTGAAACGGAAAATATCACATTTTCTTCGTGACATAATCATAATTAAGCTATTCATCAGAATTCCTCGTGCATCCGGACTATAAAAAAAAATACTTCTTCGTTACTTTTCTTCTTGTTAATGAAAAGAAAAATATCAATAAACACAAATTGTTTATTTCAAATTTTTTTATTGATTCTGAACTCAAACATTGAGTTCATGTCACGCTTATTGCTTATTCTTTATTTATTGTGAAGAATTAATTTTGCAACCACATATGTTCGGATCTATACGAGATTAGATGCTTCTGTTCTAATATTTTTATAATGAAGCAATTTTAACACAAAACGTTTTCAAACTTTCCTAAAAATTAATATTTTTGCATGTAAATTCTTCATTAATAAAAATTAAAATTTTCTTAAATAAGATTTTTTAAAAATTTTATGCATGTAATTTTTTTTTTCATAAAATTTAGACTTCAAATGTTGTGTTAAATTTTAAAAAGGAAAATATTTTAACAGTAAAATAATTGTTTCCACTTGATTAACTACAAATTTATTTATCACTTACAAAATTAAAATTATATCCTTCTTAAAATACATAAAAATAAGTCTAGACATTATATTCTTTAATATTTCTGGCTATTTTTCAAATTCGTTAATGCGGTAATTATAAAAAAATGAAAATTAGTGATTTTACATTAAATCGGAACTCTTCTCTTAAGAGACCAAGAAAAAAACCATCTTCATCACCATTTTAGTACTTATCAGACAGTATATAAAAAAAAGTAAACGTACGCCAAAAATGGTATTTACCATACATCATTTAACAGTTGACGAAAGAAATTTTTACTTTATATCTTTTTCTATAACAAGAAAACAGCTTGTTATTTTCCCTATTGCATGAATTACCATAAACAGGAAAGGAAAAAAATTGCCTACAGTTCTAATATAATTACGCGCCAGGCAATTAAGATCAATTCCAGCTTAGTAATTATTATTAACTATTATCGGGAAAATATACTGCTTTTGAATATTAAAAGGGATTTTTTTACTCTAGTTATATTTTTATTAGGGAAGTTCAATTGCGTGGGCGATATATTTAAAATGATTAATTACTTTTATAAAGATTAACCGCCAATGTTCGTTATCTTTTTTAACCATGAAGGAAAAGAACCAGTTTTTAAAATCTTAATTTCCTTAATAATTAAAGATGACTTTATAGTTTGGAAGAAATAATACACACTGCAAAATTAAATATTTGCCTTTTCAAAATAATTTTCAGATTAATTAACACCGCAATTATATTCAGGAATACCAAAAATTTATATCATAAAAAAATTGAATTTTGCGATTTGGACTTATTTAAAAAAATTGGAAGCATGAAACAATTACTTGAAAAAAATATCCCTTATCACCTATTAATTTTTATTAGTCTTTTTTTAATTGCCTTTTTGTAATAAGTTTTAAAAGTGAAGGTATTCGAATACATATTATATAATCAAATTCATAAAATCCTGAGCTGGTTACATATATACTGGACATTTTCTTAATAATATAAAATTTCAAACTCTAATAAATATAATTTTCAAAATTTTGTTATTTAAAGTTTTTTACTTTTGACTCTACATCGATATTAGCAACACAAATAACTGATATTGGATTTTGTTTTGTAACCAAGTTTGTGATACTTAATTCTGATTAAAAATAAAATCATTGTGGTATACACCGAATGCTTTGTTATCGCTACATTGTTATTATAAATGAATATAAAATGAAGTTTGAAGACATGCATTGAATTTCTGATTACGTTTATAAATATTTATGAAGGTTTATATCTTGATAATTTTGTCCGTATATCACTTGTGTCGATACTATGTCGACTAATGATTGCAATGTAAAATGAAGATTTATAGTCATTGCTTGGTTTCGAAAGATTTTTATGGAAACAATAATGACTTGTTTATGAATTGGAAAGTTTAAAAAACTATGTTCCGAAAATTTATTTTGTTGCGTTTTTACTGTTACAACACCTACAAAATTGTTTTGTTTTCCTTATTAAATTGTAAATCATATATTTTAATAGAATATTATATGCACAGAACAAGTTAATTAGTTAGAAAATATTCATGGTAGATTTTAATTACGTAAATTAATTTGATGATTTCTGTCAAAATTTCCCAACAATTAAATGGTATAAAGTTTAACTCAAAAGCGTTAGAAATTTGTGAATATATTGTCTTTAATTGTGTTTAGTAAATGATGTAATTTGCTAAATGTACGAATTTTTGTAACCTAATTTTTAATTTATATCAAAATAAATTATGCATTTAAAGTTTTTTTACGCAAATTTTTGATTTTTTCAATGAAAAAGAATATAAATTTAGGTTCTATTGATGAAAATTGAAATTATTATATAACTAATTATATAAATACAGTTTGTGTATTTCTGTGCATTTATATCAAAATCAGGCATCTAAATTTCTTATAATGATTCTAACGAATGTTGAAATCAAAAATACTTTCTCCACAAAATTCCATTCTAAAATTATTCAAGCTCAAAAGTTATTCCCATGGTGTTTTCTCTTTACTTCCTGCCTGTAACTTCAGAATTCATATCTTGCATGCGTGACACTGACATAAAATCTGAATAAAGAATAAAGCGTCATTAAGAAGAACGGATAATTTAAATAACACAATGGTAGCTTCAAAGAATTCTTTGCGTGTATACATTTTTATATTAGGAGGAGGGGTGATTTGTTTAAGTTATTGTTCCCAATTTTAGAATTTTTCTAACCACCACCAATATAAAAATAAGAAAAGAATTTACAAAAATTTACTTGAACTGGATAACTACTTGGCAACACCTTGAATTATGAACAATTCTTGAAATAACATGAAAAAGTTTTAAGCATCGCGACAAATTCTATAGCGCATTCCTGAATTTTTAAATTTATTTTATTTAAAGCAATAGTTTCTATAAAACCAAAATGTATTGGAAACAAACCAATGTTGCACATTATTTTTTATTTCCTAAATCAGAATTGAGTAGCCGTTGGGAATTTTTTACCATCTTCCACAATAATCTGCAAAACAAATTGTTTCTTATTTATTTTTATCTTTTCTGAGAATGTTATTGTATTTCTGAATTAGTCTGACACTCTTTCCGGCAGCATTATTCTCAACAACTATCTTATCAATTATTTTTCAATTCCATTTTTGTAACGTTTATGATCCCCCCTTATTGGAGGAAAAGATTTTTCAAAGAAATCGGTTTTGATAGAAAATCTTAAGAAGAAAGTTCTTGTAACGAAAGTTACAAAAGACAAAGCCTCGTTACTTGTAACGAAGTAAAAATCATTTTGGTACAGAAAGTGTTTCATCGGCTGTTTTTCTTCTTTCTGTTCGGTACTTTTATCCGCATCCAGTATAATTTGAGCTAGAATTTTTTAACCCATGGTTAGAGCATTGTGTTTAAATAGAGATAAAGACTCAGTTTTATTTTAAACTAAACACATGCTTTGGCTTAAAATTATATTAACAAAAACTTCACACACATATTTCTGGATCAATATTTTGATACTTTATTTATTGACGCATAAATATGAAATCATGATACGGTGCTTTAAATCTTCTGTTGATAGAAACCAGATTCAAACGTACACTAGAGCAATAAATAATTTTTTTAAAAGTTTCATTTTCATATAGATAACTGAAACTGATATTTAAATAATAATCTTGAGTAAATAAATATCTTTTGTCATCCCTTTAATATGTCTTACAGCTTCCTGTAAAAGAAAGGATATCCCGTTCCTCAGATTATCACAAAAAAAATCTACGAGTTTTACGTAAGCACCGTGCTGTTATTACAGCACAGAAAATGTTAAGGTAATTATGTATTAAAACGTATAACATCAGAAACTTCATTGTTACCAGCTATACAAATGATCTTGTACAGTGTTGTCCAAATATCTTCAAACTTTTTTTGAAAAGCACCCTGTCTGTGTCAGTAAGATCCTTTATAAATGAATTGAAAGTTTCTTAAGACTAACTCGAAAATGTGATGAAAGCAAAGAAGACAAACAAATTACAATTGAAAATGGATATTTGTTTAAAAAGTCATCATTTATACCAACTTTTGTTTGCTTTCATATCACTGCAAAGTGCTTGAATTGTAATTGTTATACTCCGCTTCTCCACTGCTTGGTATATAACATGGGCTCTTTCCCAGAAGATGTTGAGATTTTAGAAACTTCCAACAATTTATTCTTTCCTGTAAAAATTTCTCTCATTTCCAGTCTACCAACCTTTTTAATACATGACCTCTGGGAGTAATTTTAATATTTACTGAAACATTGCTTCTTCGAGGTCATTTAGATGAAATTTGTGCAAAATATTTCAGTCTACAGTTTTTTTAAAAATAATTTGGAAGGTGCAGTAAAGAGGTTATATTCATCACCATTTTATCACCTCTAAACACCTTTGCAACAAAAGCGGAATTTCTGGAATTGCTTCTACTGCTTTCGCAGTTTCTGATATTTACTAATCGATGAAAAAAGAATTTTAATGATTAACACATTTTTATTTTTCAATGAAAATTTCATTCTTCTTATTATTATTGTTATTGCATTTAAAATAACGTCTGTCCCATTTCTCAGTGCTTCAAACACCCTAACAGGCTTAACTCAGAAATTTTTAAAAAAATGAATCAATATGTTGCCATCAGTCGATCACAACTTTATGGCTACATGTGGAATTAACAGTAGCTAGAATTAAAAGTCTTAACTGTTAAAATTAAAACCTGCAACGGTCCTCCAACAATAACACTCTCAATAATTCAATGAGAAAAACCAATTGAATTGTCATTAATAATTACTAATAAATATTTATTGGTTAGTTATATGTATCGCTCTTAATTTTAGTCATTCTTTTACTAATAGTGAAGAGGGTAACAAACTCCAACAAAGACAACTAGCAAAAATACTTTTTTGAAGATCTGTATAAAAATAGCAGCAGTACCAAGGAATATCTCTCGACCGAGAATGGCCTGTTTATAGAAAAGCTTCATCTTTCAAAAATATGCGAAAGAAAAAAAATCATGCAAGGTCATTGAAAGAAACATTTTCAATAGAATAAGACTTGCAAAAGCAATGGAAGTTGCAGAACAAGCAAATTTATATGAAAATAAAATTACTAAAAAAGTGACAGAAAAATAAGGGGAGGGAAATCCAAAACTTCATAGTAGATGCGAGTCGACTCGTAGTTATATATCTAAATGAGTTGTAATTTTTCACAGAACATTAAAGTAGAATTTAGAAAACAAATATCACTATTTAGAGTTATTTGTAGCTATATATGACAGTCAAAAGGACACCAAACTCAGCATGAGACTATTGATGGCATAGGAAGTTGGATTTGGTGAACAAAAATCACCGAAAGGAGTATTATTAAAGCTGAAAAATGTAAAAAGTATTATAAAAAACGATAGAAAAACCATAGCGCATATAATATTACTGGTATTTGATTACATTTTATATCACTACCGTTCTCACACTGCGCTTTCTCAATGGTAGTACTTGATGTGTCACAAAAATGCTTCGCACTCTATGTGATATGATGTATTTTTAAGATACTCAAGTTTAACTCCACTCACATCAGCTTTTGATTTTAAACATTTTTAGAACCAAAAGTCACATTGGAATTGAGTCAAAGGAACGATTAAGGTTATACATTCAATAAGGTAATACATCTTTACCAGTAATGCGCGTTCTAGAAATGCGATTTGCTTATTCTCTTCAGCTGGCCCACTTTAACTGAGAATATTTTAAGGAGTCGTTTACGTGTTTTTGTAGTTGCACCGCTGTTATTGCATATGAAATTACTCATTTTATTTTGATTCCTCTATTTGGTAAGCTACAAATAGCTGCATATTATATATCTTTCCGCTATATTTTGGAAAGAAATTTTATATCAATCTTACTTCCAAGTTATCTTTCTACATATCGAATTGGCTACTATTTTAGTTATCAGATCGAGCAACAAATAGTTCTAAGTAGTATCAGTTCAAAATAAAATGCTATTCCCCTTACAAACTATAATTTAATAAATTCTTTAAGTGTACAGTAAGAATCAGATCTTTTGTTTACTGGTGCACATAAGTAATTTAACTCTTAAAGTTAGGCTACAAGCCTAAGAAATTTTTAGAGCATAATTTATGATGCACTAAGAGAGATTCAACTTTTAAACTTCATTTCAAACTAACCACTTTGCGGAGGTACTTTAAAAAATGAAACACATTTATTGAAAAAAAAGCATATGAATAAAAAGATACTTTAAATGTGATTTAAAAGACATTATATTTCATGGGTTCTTAACTATTCTGAAGTATATAAACAAATTATTTTTTCTGTGAACGCATCCATCATTATAGTAACCAAAAACTTTTTTCAGCATCAAATACACCTTATCTTTTCAATTCCTTTTGAATCATTTTAAATACATTCGTTGTTGCTCTTTTGCTGCATCAACTATCTTGAATGTTTAAAAAAAACAGAGGTTTATAAATTAACTTTTTATTCAGACAATTTAACAAAACATTCTTTTGAAATTGAAGTTAAATGACTTTAAATAACGCATGTTTACAAAGTCTTTTTCACCATTCAACAGTTTTTCAATGTGAATAGAAACACAAGAACGCCACTCACGTATGGTTTTCATTTCTTTCATAACTTTTGTTAAAATCCAAATGGATTTTTAGTACTCCCCTTAATGTTTACTATACAGACACATACGTTCTTCACTGGCAAAGTTTGGTCAACAAAACGCTGTTCAAATGTCAGACATATTCAGACAAATGTCTTGGCCGAGGTCCAAAATTCAACTAAACGAATAAATTCTATACTAATACACAAAAAGTAATGGACAAATATACTATACAAAGTTTGTTTCAAAAGATAAATTATTTCTTTTACGACAAATAAAATCAGTTTATTTTCACTCATTATATATGTTTCCGTTTCTAGTAAAGATTTAGAGGTAACTTCATTTAAGTGCTTTATTTTGGTAGACTTAACCATTTATCTACTATTATTGAAACATAAATAGATGAATGCTAGACAGGGAACCATTATTTCTTTTATAAACAAACAATTTTCAATTCGTTGTTTTGAAATTTGTGCTCTCTAGAAATGATGTTATTTACTGAATCAAATTTTATGTAATTGGCTTCTATGTTTCCAAAAAATAGGAATCTTTTGAAACAGGTTATAGTAAGAAGTTATTGATCGCTTGCAAAGAAATGAAATCTTTATTTTGTTTCTAGATAACATAGATATAAATTTTTAAAAATATTTGTTACATTTTAAATAGAATATCTATATTTTTATTTTATTTATTTGGGATGCTTATAAAGTGATTGGCTGTAAATATTTTTCTTAAACTATTTTAATGGAAATTTAGGCTTACCACACAATAAGAAGTTAAATCAGAAATAAAAAAATGATACCCGTGTTTACTAGGAGACTGAAAGACTATAACCAGTAGAACATGTAAAGGGACTTCTTACTTTCAACTTCTAATCATTTTTTCCACGGATAGAAAAACTATAATCAAAATATGTGTTGTTCTAATGTGTATCTTCAATTATGTTATAAGATTCTTAAAAGCGTTAATCTAGTTTAATTTCCATTTTCGAGAATTCAATTAAAATACATGTTGATATAGTCTTTTACGAAATAAACAATAGGAATTGAATTTTTATTCAATTATACGTAACACAAGTCAAACTTAAAATTCTATCCTTGGTTTCAATGATGTTCTTATCATTCGTTTAAAAATTTATATTGTTGAGATTATTTTCTGTTTAAAATTCCGGCGTACAAAACTAAACTTAAGTAGAATACAAATTATATTATTTTAATACCCATTGTACTAAAAGCATTTATCAGTTTGTTTAACAACAATTGTATTAGAAATATATATTTATTTAATAACCACTGAACTAGAAATATAGATATATTTGTTTGATATCCATTGTACAAAAACGAATATATCCATTTATTTAATGCACATTGTAAATAAGAGCATTTATGCATTTGTTTATTGAACATTGTAAATAAAAGCATTTATCCATTTGTTTAATAAACATTGTAAATAAAAGCATTTATCCATTTGTTTATTGAACATTGTAAATAAAAGCATTTATCCATTTGTTTAATAAACATAGTAAATAAA
>JAOUZG010000635.1:513670-527403 GCA_026289955.1 Argiope argentata | reverse complement strand
TTTCTTTATAAAAACGTTAAAGAAAGGTTAACTATCTTTATGTTGTTTAATCTATATTTCTTAGCTTTTGAAAAACCAGTTTTAGCCCGAAGAACTCATTTTATGTTTTACGGATCATGCACACGAAACTAATGCATAAAATAATTAGTTTACCTTGAGGCGTTAAATTTTCTTTAAAATATACTTCCCTTCCTATGGTAATAATTTGCATCAAGTCTAACATTTTGCTTTTTTTTCAAAAAATGTAAAATGTACTTCGGCTTTTTTTTTAATTCATAAATAATGCACTACACTTTCTACTTAATTATGAATATTTCCCTATTTTTTATTTACTCTTAATAAAACCTACGAATAGTTTTGTTATTTATTAAAATTGATTTGAAATTGTAATTTTTATTTTAGTAGATTTTTAAAATCAAAAATCTTTTTACGAAACTGCATAGATCAAAATTACTGTATTACAATAATAAATAGAGAGAAATATCTCTAAGAAAAACTAAACTGTGGTTAATAAAACATTTCTTAGAAACAATAACAATTGAAAACTATAACTGAATGGAAAATCCTTGAACCTGGAAAAAAAGAAGGTAATGTGTGATACTGGATATGGTGTGAATTTAATAAAAAGGATGACGTTATTTTAAATTAAATAATAAGATTTTAAATCAAAACAAGTTTTGAATTGTTTACCAAAAGTATTTATATGATAAATAAAATATCACATCAGATCTTTAATTTCAACAAGTTGACTCTTTCGATCTCTTTGAAAAACGGGATATTAATTTAAATTTAAGTCGAAAATGCGTTTCTTTTTCGGCCTTTTATGTAAGGAAGTTATTTCATTTGGTATATATTTAAAATATTTTAAAATTTAATTCTTTACAGCAGGTTGCAATCAAAATTTCTCTTTTCTGACTCTTTTATTAACTTATGCTTAGTAATATACTTATACCTCAAAAATTAAATTAAAATGAAGAGTTTGAAACTCTTATAACGCTTAAGAGACTAATTCGCATAAGAACAGCTTACAATAAATATTAAAATTCTACAAGTTAGTAACTTTGTATAAAGCATTATTTTTAATGAAATTCCTAATCCCCAAATTAATAATTTTAATATTTGAATTCATTTTTTCAGTTAAAAAAATCAAAAATTTAGGTAAAATTTTAATAATTAGGAATTTCAATACATAAAAAATAATTACTATCTAAAAAATGATTCTCAGATTGCTCTAGGTGAAAAACCTGTACCTGTTGATATTAAAAGAAGAAATAAATTCTTACTTTTTAAACAATTCTTAATAATTATTATTATAATTAAATTTCTAAAAGCTGTGATTTTGTTTAATAAAAGCCAGTCAAATATGTATTAAAGAATCGATGCCCTTTTTTTCTCGTTTAAAAAATATAAAGAAAGTATGTAACAGTAAAAATATCGAATTAGGATTTTGGGGTTTCATCGCATTTTTAACCGCATTTGAATTCCAAAAGACCATTTTTCGCATTATGTGTGTCTGATAATTTGCCCATTTATCTCTCTATGAATAGGTAACTCAAAAACGCTTTCAATTTAATGGATGCAATTTAATATATATTCTTTATACTAAATGTGTAGGTTTTTGTCAAATTTTGAGCAAAATCCATTCAGAGGATGTCTGTCTGAATATTTGATTAAATTTAAATTGGTATAATGATTACAAAACAAAAAGAAGTATATTAACAAAATTTAGAATATAGATTTAGCAATTATATTGCCACAATTTCCTCCACATCCATAATGGTTTGGAACTTTGTCAGTCTGCACGTTAACGCTAACACGGTAATTCAAAAACGCAACGACTTAAATATTTGTACTAAAATTATGGAATTATATTAGCCCACGTCCACAATTGTTATGATGAGTGGGGGAAAATGACACCTTTATTTCTGATTACATGGGAAAGTTTGTTAATAAATGTTGTGAAAACATTGAAAGATTATATTTTGTTGGTTTTCCATGACAACGATATATTATATCAACAATTATTATAATAACCTATTTGTATTTCATTATCAAATGAGAACATCGTTTTACATTGGCTTCAGGTTTTCGAAACCACAAATTGAATTGGCAGATAATTGGCGATTTATCGCTTTTGGGTCATCAATTTTCAGCATTTAGAGCTATTAGTAAATGATAAAGCTGGTTGTTACATTTAGCGACTTATCACTAACAAAAAGTTACAACTTGGCACGAATGTACACCATGTACCCGATTCTCCCTATAACAACACATGTTTATTCTGATAGTTACACGATATTTTAAAATTGTTTTAAATTGATTAAAGACTTAAATTAATTAAGATAAACAATGCTTTAAAATAGTATTGACCTCGCATGATAAAATGAAATTTGAGATAGAATATTTCAGGTTTTTTTTTATGAATTAGGCTGTTGCTCCTTTTTTAAAATTTCTTTAATTCATTTCAGTATTATTTCTGAATTATAGGTCAGACCTTATTAATTAAAAAAATTGACATCAATTTATTCATTTTGGAAAAATTAATTACAAAGATTTATAAAATGCCATTACTTTTTTTAAATTATAATATGGAAAATGGTCCTTCATCTATAAAAAAATGCGTCTCTTTTGCTTAAAAAGTGAAAAAAAATATCTTGAAATGGTTTGAAAAAACGTTTTGAAATCGATAGTAACTTTAGTAAACTTTCTAAATATCGAAAATGAATATGAAAGATTTTTGATAATAGTTAAAAGTACAAGAAAGTTTTATATATCACACATAAGGTTATCTGAATTTTTACCCTTGTGAAAAATAATAAAATATAAGGGCTGTAAAAAAGAGCTATAATAAGTTCCATTAAATACACTTGGCTGAAAGTTCAGTCATAAGAAGCAGAAGCCTTAAAACTTTTTTCAATTATTTCCAAAGGAGCAATATGCAAAAAAAGTCACTATTCCTTTTTAACAATTTTATTTACACTTTCTTTTACCACTTACATCAATAAAACTATTACGACTAATTTTATAGGCTGGTTGAATATTTTTTCATTGTTTAAATCAGGATTTTATATTTCAAAGCTTTGAAAAATGCATTTAAGATAAAAAAAAAATTATAAGACGTACAGCAACTGAAACCCTTCTCTACAACTTTTGAGAGCAGTTATTCACTTTTATTTTACAAAATTGTTTGTTTCATTCAAAAAGTATACCGTAAGTAAAAGACAATAAAATTTGTTTTTTATCACTGTTAAAAGTTAAACATAAATGTGAAATAAAGAAATGATTGATTGATTGATTGATTGATAGATAGATAGATAGATAGATAGATAGATAGATAGATAGATAGATAGAAATATTTTCTAATATTTTGTAAACTTTGAACTATGCAGGACATTTAAAAGAAATTTTAGTGTCATCTTGCTTTCAATTATCAAGATTATCTTCCTCAAGATATACCCTCAAGAGATTATCCTCAAAAAAACTACTGGATGAAATGTAAACTCGGTAATAGTTTAAAAAATATAATGGGAATTTTTTTTGCCGAAAAAATTTCAGGAACTTACCAGACTCATCAATGTAGTGCCCACCGTTTTCTGAAAGCAAGTTAAATCGCATGACGGCATTTTCAACAGTAGCTCTTAGCATACCAGTGGGAATATTACACACATGTAGGTATATAGCACCTTTCAGTTCCTCCAAATTGTTAGATTACCATTATAAACAGTGCTTTTGAGATAACACCTACTAAAAATTAAGTGTAACACGTTTCAGAAAGGCTTAAACGCATTTCAAACTAGTGTCTTCATGTCCTATTTTACCTAGCAATATTTATACAGCGCCATTTCCCCCTGATGATGAGTTTCTGAACTTTTTTGAGGGGGCGGCAGAGAAGAAATTCTAGACTTCCTTTAAATCATTGCCAAGTTCGACACATTTGGTCAAATTGTTCTCCTTTTATGGCCATTTCAAATGAAAACTTTAATTATAATTGGCCTGTACTTTAACCCTCTATGGGTCCATGTAGCTTTCAGGTCACATTTTAATTTATCGATATTTTACGAAATAATTATAGTTTTTTTCATGAGATGGCGCATAAATTTTAAGTCTGTACCGTTGCAAAGACTACCGATGCTAATATTCAACACCATTTCTAGGCTCATCAACCCGAAATAGCAAAATAATTGCTGTGCAAACTGTTGGCAGTAAAACTACGCGAAATTATTTGTGTTTTTGTCAGTGATTACCAAACTATGTTTATGGATGCATGCACATTTAAGTCATACCCCAAATGCAAATTGTGTTATGGACCTTCACATATGAGCTATTATTCACAGAAGTGAAAATGTTATCGGCCGGTGTGACTTGAAAGTCACATAATGATTATAACGTAATAAAATTGTTTAAACACAAAAAATTTGTTTTCATTTGCATATATAGGTTTTCTGATTTTTCGTTCCCACAATATTTTTGGATATAAACAAAAGTTCGGCTCATAGAAGGTTAAATAGTAAATAATTAAAACATTTAATAATTTATAAAATAACTAGTATAATTTTTTTGAATATTTCCTTACTTATACAACTTTTATATTTATATTTTATTGTGTTTCCACTTTATTATATTTTAATTATCCAAATATCTTTTCTGTATAATTCTCAGTTTCTCTACTGCACACCTCAAAAACATGAATTAATAAAAATTGTAAATGAGCTTTCTGAAAATACTTAGGGTTTGGAAATTTGTTTTTGTAAATAAAAGAATCATGAATAATAGTAAAGATACGATTTATTTTCTTGAATACAAAACAAATGGTGAGCGAATTTCTAAGTAACATAATAAATTTCTAAACAGCATGAAATGGGCAGACAGGACCAGCATGCAAGCTAGTCAACATCATCATTATTTAACAAATCTAGGAAATAAAAATTCGAAAGAACAAAGGCTTGAGAAATTTCCCTTCTATAAGATTAATTATCACAAAAGTAATCAAAAACTTTCTACTTCCTACTAATCTTATCCAAGCGGACGTTCATTTTTTTTTAATTTTCGGATACCCCTCCCAGATCACGTGTGATGCCTTGGGAAGTACAGCCTTCAATTTTCTCATCTAATCTGTACCGGATCAAATTTTGATCCCCTTTGTTTCCATTTTGACAAGTAACTTATTTTAGTGTCAAATATTTTAGGTTAACTGCAGAATATTTTTTCACCCTGCTATTTTTTCTTTATTTTATGTTTATTTTTTATTACTTATTTATTTATTTTGCTATTTTAGTTCTGGAACTTTTATCTAATGTTTTATCCATGGATGTGGATATAAAAGATTTTTATTCTTTTTTTTTGTTTATATAGCTATTTAAAGGTAGATGACTTTTTTTTTAAAAAAGTTAAAACAAACTTTTCTACTTTTTAATACTTTTAAAATCTTATAACTTTGACTTGAATATCAGATTATCAACAGAGTTGCCTATTCTAAAATTCTTAAGTAAAATTTTGGGAACTATTTTTTGCCTGAAAATCTAGACGTTTACGTTAATTAATTATCATAATATAATTCGAATACTTGACAAATCCTATGCACATCCTTCCGAAAACAATGCTACTTTCATATAAATACGTTAAGCTACTTTACTGTTTTCAGATATCTGATAAATAAATCGATTTGAACAGATATGCAATAATATCAAATTTTTAATAAATAATTTCGGTCGAAAAAAAACAAATTTTCTTGCAATGTATATATTTTAAAAATTGTGTAATTGATTTATTCATTAGAAAAATTGAAATATCTTAAATTATTACAAAAAAATAAATCTTATAACTGGATTTTCAAGCATAAACATTCGAAATTTAATTAATAATCGATACATAAAGGTTATGTACTTATTTTTTGATATGTAATCAAGATACATAACTCTTCTAGATTTTTAAGCTTTGACCAATAATTGTTCCTTTAAAACAGTCAAAGAAAAATAAATTCTCTATTTTACTAGGGTATTTGAATATCGATTTCGTCTTTCTCATCTACTTTTAAAATTTCTATTCAATCAACTATCATTATTGAATTGTATTGGATTTATATCATATAACACGGATCTAAACATTGAAATAAAGATGTAAGCAAGTATATTTTATCAATTAATTTTAGATTCAGTTCATAATTGTAACATAATGAGGATATTTTTAGTATGACTAGCTAAAAATACTTAATGGTGTATTTGATATAAATGAACTATTTAATTTATTATCATAATAGTTATAAACTCTCATATTGTACATAAATATACATTACCTTATACTGTAAAGTCTTCAACAAATGGGAATAAAGTTTAAATATTATAGTTGAGGCAGGCACTTTAAAATGAAATATAAATACTCTTTTATTTTATGTACTACATTCTTTATATAAGAGTAAGTCTTGACATGAATATTTTTCGTGTCTTTTTTCGTCCTCAGCAACATCAAATTTCAAAAAAAACATTTATATATATATATATATATATATATATATATATATATATATTTAAAAAGCATGATCATTTATAAGCCAAAACTGCGACTTTTTGGCTATAAATTATTTCGTTTCTGCAATTTATTTCTAGATATTATCAATACGGAATGTATTAATATTATGCTGTGCATTATTTTTTAAAAAAACAAAATCATCAATATTTTTAAGTAAATATATAATTTACAATGTAATATCTTGTGAGTTATTCCTAAAATTCAAAAGAGCTTAAATCATTACATTGCTCCGTATTTTTTAAACATAATCATTTCAAATAGAGCATATGTATTAATTTACTGTGAATTCGTCCCCAGAAACATTAAATTTCAAATAAAATATTAAAATATATTTTTTATTTAAAAATGATCAATTTATGAGGCAAACATTCTGCTTTTTGGTTATGATTCATTTTGTTTCTTCAATTTATTTCTATATGGTAGCAATACGGAATTCAATAATATTACGCTGTGCATTATTTTTAAACATTACAAAATCATCAATATTTTAAGTAAATATATAACTTTCAATGTAATTCTTCAGAGTTAATTCTAAAATTGAAAACTGCATAAACCATTACAATGCTTTAAACATAAAACTTATCTCAAGAACAGCATATATATTAATTAACTGCGAAAGGAGATTAATGAAAAATCGAAATTAAACCTTTGTTATTTTAGTAAAAGAAATTCCTGTATTTTATTAAACAGTTTCTGCAAAAATTGAAAGTAAATCTGGTAATATGCCTATAAAATATCTTTATCCAAATTTCAAAGAAAGGTAGGTAAAAAAAATAACTTTTTCACAAAATAATGAGCTTAACGAAAAACTAAAGACATAAGTTTTTTAGTTGGTTACCTCAAATTGTGTGCAAAGACAAAGACGGGGGACGTTATTAACGAATTACCCGAAAGGTATTCCTTAATTGGTAGACTTTCACACTTTCTCTGTGTTGGTTAGGCGCCGGGTAAGTGCGAATTGACGCAATTAGTATAATTGGACACTTTTTCCACACCCTTATATTAATTGAAACGGAAAATATTTGATTTTCTTCGTGAGATAATCTTAATTAAGCCATTCATCAGCATTTCCAGTTTCTTTGCATGCTAAAAAAACTAGAGCCTTTTTTTACATTCTTTTTTCATGTCTTGTTATCGGATAGTAAATAATAATGCATCCATGTTTTGTTTTGATTAATTTATTTATTTTCAATTGGCACATTTTGGTTGCTTCCTCCAAAGTAGCTCAGCTCTTTAAGGGATTTAGATTAATTTTTGTTGGGATAAAGCACTATTTCTCAGACAAATATACTTACATTAACCCTTTATCAACTGAATTATGTTGCCATAAATTTTCCAACTTCATCTTTGCACCAGTAGTTGAGTTTCCTTGCAGAATAATCTCAGAGAACCCAAGAGAAAATTTCTAATTAATAGAAATATCTTAATTAATTTAATGATTAATTAAATATGTTCATTCCCACTTTCAGCTTATATTAGCTTCTTGCTATTTGAGTTACATTCTCCACGCTTTATAGAATAACATCCACAAAAATAGTGATATTATGAAAATAAATTTCTAGATTCAAATGGTATTTATAAGTACCATCAGTAGATAAAGGGTTAAAAATATTTGGATTTCTATATTAACATTATGTTATAACTTAATGCGATAAAGCCTGCCATCTCAAATGTTTAGGCTTTTATATAGGATGGCTATTATTTTAGTTTATTATTTTCATATTTAAATCTTTTTTCTTAATCATATCTAGTTTTCGAAAAGTAAATAATAATATATCAATGTGTTTCTTTGCTTTATTTATTTATTTTCAATTGGGACATTTGGCTACTTACGTTCAAAATAGCTCAGTTTTTTTAAGAGATTTAGATTAATTTTTGTTAGGATAAAATACTATTTCTCAGACAATTATAATCACCTTACAAAGTATTTGGATATCTATATTAATATTATGTTAATATAACTTGATTCTATGAAACTTGTCATCTCAAATGTTTGACTTTTATAGTAGGAGGCTATTATTTTAGTTTTTTTTATTTTCATTTTTAAACCTTTCTTCTCAATCAAACTGTTTTTTATCGAAAGTTTCTCATAGAGTTAATCTGAATGCTTAGGACGATTGGATATTTTTTAAAGTGATTGAAACTATTTATCTCGTATTTTCAATTGGCAATACTATAAATAATTTGTAAAATCAATTCCTACTTAGGTTAATAAAGGAAAATTTTATTTTAGTTACTTTTTATTAAATAACTACAATTAATCTAAATATGAATATGACAGAATCACGATGTTAAGTAGCAAAATAGAAAGTGAATTTTTTGGTAATTTCCATTCGACTTTCTATTTACGGTGTTCGAACTCGCAACCCAAGATATGCGAACCCAACGCTATACCTAACAGACTATCCTGGCCTGACAATTACTATAAATAATTGATCTAAAAATTATACTAGCGTTGAATTTTCAAAGCCAATTGATGATTCAAAACCAATTGTGACAACGCAAAATGCGTGAATTGTCTACACCAGTTCAGGAGCGAATATAGGTTTCTAATTTTCTTTATTCTGTATTATTTTAATTTGAAAGTACCTCAAAATGAATCCGAAAGATTGATAATTTAATATTGTTTAATTTTAAATGCTTCAAATATTATGAAAATAAACAGAATTGTTTAAATTAATTGCTTGAAAACATGTTAAGCCTAGCTGCATTAGTGTGTGGAAAAAACAAAATGAATGTTGTTGTTCTCGTGTTCATGGATCTGCAGTGACATCAAATTATACCGAAAGTCCTGATCACAGCCGCTGCGAGCAGCGGTGCAGCAGGACTGTACAGAATCTCCTGTAAAGCGCTCCTCATCGGAACCATTCCCAACTTCAAAATACTCGTGGTCACCGCTGGGCATTCCAGGATGTGACCAGGAGTGAGCTGGACATCAGGGCAATGTTTACAAAGGACATATGATCTTGTTTTGTCTGGATGGATTTTCATGCCTCTATAGTGGTCGGTTCTAAGCCTTGCTATTGTCGTTGTAATATCTCTGGGGCTATCATATTCAGTAATCAGGGGTTTTTTAAACGTATGAGTCATGATTCTGTGTCTCGCCACTGCGTTAGCGTCAGCGAGTGTGATGGTGGTGCACTCAGGAGCGAGATCTCTAGCCTCCTTGGCCAAAGAGTCTGCACACTCATTTCCTTCAATATTGACGTGTGCAGGGATCCAATGCAGGACACAGGATTTTCCCTTGCTGTTCAACTGTTCTAGGCGGTCAATGACATCAGAGGTGATGTTAGTCCCTCCATTTCTGATAGCCTCTAAGGCTGATTTAGAATCAGAAAAGATTGTTAGACCTTCTGTCGAATCAAAAGCCTGTTGATCATTTAAATATAAGGTGAGAGCTTCTCTGATCGCCAAGACTTCACTAGTGAAGTTGGAGGCGATTTTGCCAGTGTTAAATTTATGCTTGCGATATCTACCATCTGGATAGCAGATGAACACTCCTGCACCTCCACGTTCAGAGACTTGTCTGATGAGCCATCAGTATAGGCGACAGCGAAGTTTTTATGAGAGAACTTCTCGATTGTTTCAAGTCCTTTCTGATTGAGAACACTGGAATCTTCTTTTTTAGAGCAAGTCTGTAATAATTCCAAACCAAACATGGTATTATCTGGCGGTTTCCTTGGAAAGATGGGCTCCTGAAGGAAATCTAAAGAGGAGTGTTCCAAATTGACTTGTTTTCTAGTGTCTGAATCTAACTGGAGAGTTGAGGAACGTTTAAGCCTTGTTGATTTCTTCCAATTATTGAATACTCTTGTAGATATATGATCTGCATTATTACAACGCAGTTTGTTTGTGAACTTGATGGTGGCAAGTTTACGCCTGCTCTCAAGGGGAGGTAGTCCACATTCTCGCTCGGCCTTTTCGTTATTGGTTGAGGAAACCGCACCTATAATGATTTTTGAAGCTCTATATTGGACTCTATCTATTTTCTCCTTTATAGAAGAAGAGGCTGGAGCCCAAATGGGGGCAGCATATTCAAGGACTGGTCTAATAACTGTGCAATAAGTCCTTTTTAGAGTTTGAGATCTTGAGCCCCATGCTGTTCCGCAGAGTTTTCTCAGAATATTTAGTTTTCTCTGAGCTCTATTACCAGTTTGTTCAATATGCTTTGTAAATCTTAGTTCAGGATCTAGGATTACTCCCAGATAGGTTGGCAGGTCAACCTTGTTGATTCGAAAATCATTAATTTTGATGTTTGCGTTAAAAGTAGCTCGGCGTCGTCTATCGGTAGAAAAAACGCAATAATTTGTCTTATCAACGTTGATGGTAAGTTTGAGGTTATCTGCCCATTCGGCAATACCCTTCAGAGTAGTGTTTAGAGCCCTCTCTGAAACAGCAATATCATTGTGCGAGTTCCAAACTGCGATATCGTCAGCGTAGCATGCAATTTTGGTGTTTGGATGAATGTGGGGATGAATGGTGTTCATATAAATAAGGAAAAGAAGGGGACTCAAAACTGAACCCTGTGGAACACCAGCCCACATCCTGTGAGACTCAGAGAGGGCTCCATTAAACCTAACAGAGAATTTTCTTCCCCTAAGAAAGTCATTTATCCACAATAATGCATTTCCATTGATCCCGGTGTCTTGAATTATATGCACTAATTTCTGGCGCCAAACTCTGTCAAAAGCCGCAGAAAGATCCAGGAAAACTGCCAGGGTTTTATTGTGAGGCTTCTCTTGAAAACCATCTATTATCGATTGACACAGATAAAAAAGCTGGTCCACTGTGCTATGATTTGCTCTATATGCAGTTTGATAAAAATGGAGCTTATTGTTCTCAATAAGCCAATTCATAAGTCTGCGGTGGATTATCCGTTCCATGAGTTTGCAGAAAGTGCTGGTAAGGGAAATTGGCTTATAGCTATTGCACTCTGATGCAGTTTTGCTAAGTTTCAGAATTGGAATAACGGTAGAGTATTTCCAAATTTTGGGCAGCTTGCCTGAAGACCAGGAAAGGTTGAAAATCTCCAGAAGCTCCTTCTTTGCCAAATCTCCAAAGTGTTTCACCATCCGGCCGAAGATTAGGTCAGGTCCTGGAGCCTTGAGAGGATCCATTTTGTCAATTGCTAGGTCTAGCTCATCCATTGTGAGTGGCATTGTAAAAATGTCCCTTTGATTGTAGCGTTTTGAGACTTTTATGGTTTTCTTATAGATGCCTAGCAGCCTCCTGTCATTCGCGTTGAGCTCCAGTTTGCTTTTAATCTCGTAATGTTTGGCGAATAGTGAGGCAATATCTACATCAGTGGCTACATCTCTTCCAAAAGATGATATGATATTTGAGTGAGTGCCTTCAAATTGCCGTGTTGATTGGTTGTTTAGTGTCTTGATGATTTTCCAATGTTGCGATATCCTTTGGGGATCTAAAGTGTCGCAGAATTCAGCCCATTTTTTACGCTTGCAGGAAGAAATCACCTCCTCAACTTCATGACAGATCTCTGAGAATTTAGTTCTGTTTTCCTCGGTGTTATTCCTTTGAAGTTCTGCACCCAGGGTGTCACGTTTCTTAATTAGATCAGTTATATTAGTATCATTCCAATACGGAACCCAGTCTTGTCTTCTTTTGACCCTGGGGATGGAACTCCTTGCAGCTGTATTAATACGCAAGGCAAAGGTCTGCAGTCTATCATCAAGAAAGTGAGGGGAGTTGAGAGAACAGAGTTCTTCTAGTTTTGAGGTGAATTTGTCCCAATCTGCTTTTCGAAAATTCCAAGACCCTTTACATTGAGTAGTGCTTGCGACAGTTTGTGTTATTTTAGTTAGAATTGGAAAGTGATCACTAATAGCGTTTCCGAGAATCTTCCATGTAGCTTGACTTGCTGAGTGATGGTTAATGGTCGTAATGTCAAGGGCAGATGCTGTGCCGTAGGTTTTAGAAAGATAGGTATTACTCTTATCATTGAGTATAGAGAAATCTATGTCACAGAGCAGGTCTTCAATTTGTGAGCCCTTCAAATCCAAAGTCGAAGCTCCCCAAGAAGGGCTATTAGCATTGAAATCTCCCAAAAGAATTTTGGTGCCTGAGTTTGTTTCCAAGAGCTTTCTAAGAAGATCGATGTTCATGCTCGAGTTATCTGGATGATAGGCGTTGACGATTGTAACTTCATGCTCAGGCATGATTATACTGATCGCCTGCGCCTCAGTACTGCTCTCACTGTTGTCAAAGTTTGATGGTAATGAGATCTCTCTGAATTTGATGTCTGCCGTTTTGATAAGAAAAGCCAGGCCGCCTCCTGGCCGATCTTTTCTGTCTCTACGCAGAGTAGTGTAACCCTTAATTGTTAGCTCTAGATTCGAGTTCAGTCTGGTTTCTTGCAGACACGCAATGTGCACATTATGTTCTCTAAGGATATTGGCGAGTTCAAAAGTTTTTCTCTGGGTGCCGTTTATATTCAACTGCAAAATATTTAGAAGCCTCGTAGCATACTTTTCACCATCGGCCCGGTCCTCAGCTCGTGGCGCGTCGGCTGCCCCGGACGCGGTAACATTTACACCCTCATTAGATACTGCACAATCCATGAAAAATAAATGCCATTGCCTATGATAGGTTGGACTTCTTTTGCCTTATGCTTTAGCTGGGTATAATGGAATGGCCTTCACGCCTTGGGTGACCCTACCAGGAGAATAATCTCCCGACGTACTTCACCCATTCCACCCAGGGCCACCGCCCCCGCCACGGTGAGGCAGCATATAGGACTTGGGGGGGAACAAACTGAATTTGTTATTTATTTGTCGGCAGAGAAATGATAATAAAAAAAATTATGAATTAGTATGCAGAAAAACTGTATTAACAATAAATACCATCCTCTACAAATTTTATAAAAAGTTGCTTGAACTTGATTAGATGGATAAAAAGTATTTTATTGGGAATTGAAAATTTGAACAAAATACATATAAATAATTGTAAGCTAATAGTAGGAAATGAGAAAAAAAATTGCTTCCTTTTTTTATACATATTATTTACATAATCTAAGTAGTTTTATCAGTTATCTGCTCATGACATTTTTAGGTCATGAAGTGTCCTATAATATATGACCGCAAAGATGGCGCAACTCCTTTCTTATTTTTTAAATAATAAAAACCCTTAATTACCCTTAATATATATATATATATATATATATATATATATATATATATATTTAAAAAGCA
>JAOUZG010000635.1:468330-510356 GCA_026289955.1 Argiope argentata | reverse complement strand
TGTGTGTGTGTGTGTGTGTGTGTGTGTGTGTGTGTGTGTGTGTGTGTTTAATGTTCGATACTTAGTGTCTGTATAATATGCAATTGTTATTTTCAACATACATTAATACTCATTATAAATTTTTTATAGTTTGTAATTGCAATAAATGACTAACTGACATTGTGTGAAGTAACTTATTTTACTAATTTAAAAACTGATTCAACGGGACCAGATGCACCAACTAAAGTCAGATTTAATCCGATAAGACAATACACTATATCATATTCAATTATATGCACAAATTAAAGAAATGCTTACAAAAGTCAAGATTTTATGCAATTCGTAAGAGAAAGTCAAATTAATAGCTTTTTTATTTTAAATAGACATTACTTTCTAACTAAAATAACAGAAAATGGAAGAAGTAATATTTTTATGAATTTATAAAATAAGTTCTATGCGAATGAACTCATACCATAAGCAGACTGATAAAATAATATAGCTGACAATAAAACTTGCTATCGAAACTATACTAGACATTATAAATAAGCTTTACTATAGTTAACAAATAAATCGCTACTCACTGTCTGCGATCGTCCGTAACTTCGTTTCCCTCACAGCGAGAAGAGATTAATCTAACATTGGCGGCTATCTTTAATAAGCATTTATAATTCATCTACTAAATAATTCGTCTTCACCAAATAAGTGGGAGTGGACGCATTTCACAACCACGAGATAGCGACCGGACATATGTTTCCAACAAGTCCGGCAAATCTGTGCCTGACAAATGCAGAAGCCCTAATGCCCCCCAGATTAAGGTCTTAATTACACCGAGGAGCTCAGAATCTTGCAAACATAGACTGCTAGTTATTCGCTGCACTGAATCCGGAGATTTAAGTTGTCGGATTCCACTGTCCTGCTGTGCTCCAGGGCTTTATAAAGCGAATATTAAATAAAGGATTTCATCTTGTTATACAATGCAAGGTAAGTGAACTCTTTCCGATGATTAATGCAGTTTGGAAAAGGTGATTTTATATAGCTACGGCAGATTGAAGGGGATTTAACGAATGTAAGTAGAGTGTTTTGGAAAGATAGGGAATATTCAGCATAAAGTTTCAAGGGTAATTAATCAAATGAGATTACTGACGAATATATGGTATATTAACTAAATGAGATTATTGATGAAGGTATAGAAAATTTCTTTCTTGGCAATTAATCCTCCAATGTAAGGACATTATTTATGTTATAGCTTTAAGCAAACAAATTTTGTACATATGTGTTTGTTGTAACTAATGGCACTTGCCGTCGGCAAGCTTCCGCTGATACGATCAGCAGATTTTAAGCCTCTGAAATGCTGCGTCTCTTATATATATATATATATATATATATATATACTCGTCAGTTAAGGATAATTCAGAGTATCTCGGAACTCGAGCTCTAAAATACATAAATCACCCGTAAAATGATTGCACACTTCTTTAAAGAGCATATAGAGATTGCATGATACCACTTGATAACACCGAAAGTATATCACGATGACGAGAGTATAAGAGAGTTATGTATACGGAATACAGGCAAAAAAAATTGTCTGCGAGCACTTTATAAGTCTTTCAATGCAATAAGCGCATAGTTATGACCCTAGCGGACGCATCTGGATTATTTTTTTACGTGGTAGAATTATAGGCCGTCTGGAATGTGGGCGCATTCAGGTGGAAGTATCCGAGGAGCTTGAAATAATCGATAGTGTCATCTCTAGGCTTTGGAAACGATTCAGAGATTAGGGCAACACAGGTCGTTCCTGAATTGCAGGGCTGAAAGAGTGCCGGCATTTGGAAATTACTGCTAAAAGAAACAAACGGAGTACAGCATCTGTCTCGTCTGCCGTCTTCAGATACTGGTGTGACAGTTTCAAGGCACAACGTGTATAGACGCTTAAGGCAGATTGGTCTATATGCTCGTAGGCATGTGAGATGTGTACCACTTACTCCAACTCACTGACACTTGCGGTTAGCGTAGAGTAAAAACCATTCATTGTGGATGCGGAAATTGTGGGTTTGTGTGATATTTTTCAACTAGTCCAGGTTTAGCTTGTGGTCACATTCTCGACGGACTCTCATATGAAGAACGTCAGGAACCCGTTACCACCAAAAGAATGACATTGAACGACACTGTCACAGTGGTGCAGGATTGTTCGTTTGAAGAGGAATTATTCTCGATTTCAGTACTGACCTACATGTTGAAATTGGCACCATAACAAACAGAATCTATCGGGACGTCATTCTGGAACAATACGTAAGCTTGCTTTGGAGCGCCTTGGGCTCAGAATTAGCGTTTATAGATGACAACTCCTGGCCTCACCGTGCAAACATCGTATAACGTAGTTCTAATTGTTAATTTTATTATATAGTTTTCGGTAATTTAAATGTCTAGAACAAAATTAATAAATAAATTCAAATTATTATATAGTAATAATACACTTTTATCGTTTTTGCTTAGTTAAATTTCTTCAAGGAATTAATTCCAAATCCATCAAGCACTGTTTTTTTAATATCATATTTAGTGCGTATAATTGAGTTTCAAAAGAAATATTTAAAATTCTTATGATTACAAATATAGAACATATATTAAGAAATTCCTATAAACATGAATGCACCCATTCAAGGTCATTATTAAAGAATGTAAATATATCCCTTTGAGTCTTCAAATTATATATTAGTGTAAAAATATTATCTCACAAAATCGGAACTTTAATAAAATTAATAAAAAATAATAAGATTAGGACATGTATTTATATATTTCAAACTTTAATCACTTTAAAAGGATTAGAAATAATTTGAGAAATGAGTATTAAAATTTTTAATGAATTGAGGATATTAGAAATTGAAGTTTACAAAAGATCTTTTATATTGAGATATTATTTATTTCTTTATGTTTTCTGAATTTGTCTTTTTTTTCATTCTATGAAATTGTATTTTCCTCAAACGGATGGAATTAAAATACGTTAAAGTTTTTTAATGACATTTATTTTAACCAAAGAATTTCAATAATTTATGTTTATTTAAAATATGAATTAGCAACAATTTTGTATTACCTTATTTTGATTCAATTCTTTAGAATTTTTGCAATTTTATTTGAGAAACATAAAATTGCAACAGTAAAAAATAAATAATTTTTTTTTGATCTTCTGTTACCTTTTTGTTTAAAAAATTCTTTAGGGTTTATATCTCAGTTTATAATTTTAGAGCAATTCAATTTTAATTTAAATCGTATTTATTATTACTTTCTATAAGAAAAAGATAACATTTTTTTGTTTTTATTTTAGACAATTTCCACTTGTCTCGAAAATTTCTCTCTCTATAGTAGCCTCCTTTATATATAAATTCTAAATGGATTACTTTATTTTGATTTTCTGATCCGAAACTATATCTTATTCAAATAACCAGCATTTCTAACATCTAACATATCTTATACATCTAACAAAATTCCTTTTCTTGTTCCTATTCGAAAGAGTCGAAATATTCATCTGAACAAGAAGAAAATCAAAAAAAAAATTGTTCCAAGTTTTTCATGCTATAATAGAAAATATTTACATTCTTTCGTTGAAAATAGTTAAAGTTTAGTTAAAAGTAAAGTAACATTTATTTTCATCCCAAATTATCTCTACATACATCAACCCAATTCTATATCCTGTAGAGAGAAAATTCCTTTCTTATATTTGCAACAGCAAACTTTTTTTTGCATTCTCGAAACATGTTTCAAGTTTGCAAGGAAAAGTAAAAGCAGCAACAGAAAAGGGTGGATTTACATCTAAATTGGTATCTTTTTACGAAAATTTCTATGCAGAGAAAGTTCTCAATATTCTGAAGAGACTTAAATAAATATTTTTTTTGTGCACGTTTTGTGTAATTTCCGAAAGTTTTGTGAAGTATCGGCTTTCCATTAATCTCGAGAGCTTTTTATTGTTTTTATTTTATTAATTATTTTTTCATTTACATTTATAAAGAACAAACTCCATGAGACTTGTAGTTGAAAATCTCAAATAAAGTAAACTATTAAATACTTCAGAAAATTAATAGAAAATGCATAGTTAAACATTGCAATTACATTCTACTATTTAAAAATATTAGATTTTATTTAAATACTCTAAATAAATAGTTACATTCCTTAAATGAGTTGCATTAGAGAATAAAGAAGATTATTTGAGGGTGAGTATATTTTCAATCAAATATAAAAAGCAAAGATAAAAATATAATCATGATTTCATAAATTAATTTAAAATATTATTATGAACCCGGCTATGCTTGTAGATCTTTATAGCGTATGACAAAAATGAGTTTCTATATTGTGATAACACACAAAAGAGAAAAATCATAAACTATTCAAGAACATACAAATAAGATAAAAAAATAAAGAAGTGTGCTTAAGTTGTTTATAAGACTGTTAGTTTGAAAGAAATGATTATTTTTCTATATAATGCAAAGAGAATGCACTATGCGAATAATTTTAATTAATATTGATGAAAATGAATTATTTATTGATATTTTTTTATTAAAAAGATAGTTTGAAGAATTCTTGTCTTTTTTGCAAATGTAATATTCATATTTTTTTACATATTACAACCCCATTTTTTATTTTTTTTATTGCATGATAATAACACTTATGATATTCATTAATATTCCTAAAATGTATTTTAAATATATATTTTTGTTGTTTAAGAAAACATTTTAAAAATATATATATAAAGTATTTTTTTATATAATTTATGGCATTTATTAGATGAAAATGTAATGCGAGACAGGATATAATCATTATATTGTTCAAATGTGATTCTTTTGTTGCTCAAATGAATATTGATATTTCTCATAATAAAACTGAATGATCTGGTATCGTAGACTATTGATACATTTCTTTTATACTATTAAAAGATATTATGAAAGGAGAATTTTTTAATGGTGCTGAAAGACAAATCTACATCTGTTTTCAAGTGGAAATTCTCAAAATAGAAGAAATCCTCAATTACGCAGTTTCTGAATAAAGTAATGAATGAAGTCTAGTCTTCTTATGATACTTTGTCCTAAGAACCCATATATCATGCAGCTGGAATCACGTTTCGAGAACACAAGTGTCGTGCTATCAGAAAGATACGAGGTTTCAGAAATCCCTCACGATGAATTTCCTTTAGAATAATACTAAGTATTTCTTTGGAATAATAATTTGGAAATCTTTCTAATTCTTCACAACTGTTTCATTTGTCATTGAAAAATGATTTTTCTTAGAATACCATTAGAATTTATTTAATAATCTAATTAATAACTTTATTTCATGTTTCGAACATATTTTCGTTTTCTTAAAGAATTTTCTGAAATGTCTGTCCAATAATTGTAATATTTTTCTCCCTCAACTCTGTTATTGTAAATTTTTTGCATAAGTATTTTTGAATTTTGAAATTATTTTTCCCACATTCAATACAAGTTGGATATATATATATATATATATATATATATATATATGAAATTGTAATTGCACAGGTCTATTTTAGGTATAATTGCCTTGAAAATATTTAAATAATACATAGTGATCAAGAAATGTACAGCGATAACAAAATAGGACCTCAATTGCTCAGTTATCATATTTCTTTATTAAATGTAAGAAAAAAAGTGTTGTTAAACACAAATATGTAATAATTGTAGAAAGTATTGTTTAGTTTCTTTTTGCCTTGATATATTTAACACAGGATATTTACAAATCTTTATTATAAGCATTTAAAACTAAAATAATTTTTTTTACAAATTTTATCAATTATTTTGACTCAAACTGTAAGAAACAATTATGAATAATGATATAAACACTGCTTTATCCTCTATGGTTCCTGCCACACTAATATGTTTAACTTTATTAGTTTAAACTACTTTACTACTGTCTTAAATTTCTTGGAATGTATATAAAATGAAGTCTCCTCTGTAAGAATAAGATTTATATTCAGCTGCTAAAAATAATAAAAATATATTAAGTGCATATTTATGTCTGTAAATATGTTCTTTTACCTCACGCAAACATAAACTGATATTTTATTTATTAATAAAAATTCTGAATTGTTGTTAATGCAAATGACATTTGTTTTTGTTATCCCCATAAAATGTTTCCTCTTAGTCAGGAGTAACAAAAAACAAAGATTGAAAGACTTAGCAAAGAATGTATTCATTTTCTTTTAGCTCAAAGAAACAATCAAAATCCTTTGGATAGTATAACTTTACCAAGAATTTTATGAATAACTCCACCAATCATAAAATACCCATAAAGTTTTATTAACATAAAAAAGACTACACAAAAATTGTGCATATTGAAATTCATTGGATTACCAACAAGAAGGTTAAGATAGTAATTTTTATTATTATTTAGAGTCTCTGCATTGTAGTTTCTTTATGCTTTATCAGGAATCAAAGCGTAAGACAATTATCAAAGGTTTTCTTTAATGAATTCATAAATGGAACTATTTCGGAAATAAAACTGAAATCTCACTTGTGGCAGAAGCTTTAAAGCATCTGTAGAGCAGTAAAATAATCCTTAATTTTCCTGATCTAAAGCAAATGGGGAATCTCAGCTACTTTTCAGCGCTCGAAAGAATTCAATGATTGATTTATTGGTATTCCGATGCCATGCAACAAATCAGTTTTGGAGAGTTAAATGAAACGCACGTAGCAATTAGGAATGGAATATATTACATATCTATGTTTTCGAATTTTCGCAAAGGTAGAAATTTCTCCCTTTGAAGTTTTCCCCATCCTGCATTTGATGTGCCATTCCGTTTGCTAATGGAATTCGAATAATGCATCTCATGCAAGTTCCTTTGGAAATGGATAATATATTTTACATATGTTCGAATATAGAGTGAAATTCTGTTTCCATTCAAATAAATTTCGGCTAGAATGAATTCTTTGAACATGAAGGAAAAAATGCATTTTACTATGATGGAAACGTTTACTGTAACAACTACTTTTAGGATTTGGACTTTGTTTTTAAAGTATTAAATTTTTAAAATCACTAATATATAATGAAATATAACTCCATTATAATTTAAAATATATCAAAACATATTCTGTAGGGTGACTTAATTTCACAATAATAATAAGACATATCAAGAAACGTTATGCCTAATGATTTATAATTTCATTATCATTTTAGCTATATTATGAAATATTATGCTTAATTACTTATAATTTCATTCATTTCAAGAAATATTAGGCATAATGGTTTATAATTTACAATACTTTGAGTTATATCAAGAAATTTTATACATATTGACTCCTAATTTTATAATAATTTAAATCATGTCAAGACTTATTTCCCTTAATAACTTATAAATCCATTATAATTTCAGTTATATGAAGAAATACATATGATTTCATATAATTTCACAATAATTTAAGTTACTTCAACGAATATAATGCATCTTGACTTATAATTTCATTATACTTATTATGCATCAGGACTTAGAAACGCAATATAGCTGTTTTAATATAATACGTGAAAAATATGGCTGGTAAAGAAATTGTGTCTTCTTTTGCGTTAAAAAAGTTTATGGTAAAAATTAAAATTAAATTAAAACACTTATGGGAACTTAAATCTTGAGATAAATCACGCAATATTACGCAGTGATATCGTATTAGAACCTGACAATTATTTTTTAATATAGCCCATAAATTAATATTATATAGCCATATTAGTAAAAATACCAAGTTAATAATAAAAGTCCCGTATAATAATATAACAATAAATGCAATACGGGAAGGAAAAACATTTCTTGAAATCCTTGAAAATTATCCTTAACAAAATTAAAATTGAAGATAACTTTATAATAAATAGTAGCAAAGAAGTTTTGGATTTTCTAAAACATAATATCATTTTTAATCTTAATAATCTAACTTACAGTATAAAACAACGAAAACGTAAACTTTTAACAAAAAAAATATTAGAAATAATTAAGGATAAATTATTCCTTTATTGCGAAGATATTTTTTCATTAGATCAAATGATCGAGATTTTCCAATATATAGCAATTTATATTTAAACTTTTAATAAAAGATAAAAGAAATAATTTCTTATTTTATGGAGAATATTTTTTAATCAGGTTGGATGATCCAAGTTCTAAAATAAGCAGCAACTAGACAACTAGTACATAGATTTAATAAAAGATATAAGAATTTACTACATCATGAATCTTAGTTTAAAAGCAAAAAGGAAATTATTTCTAAATATCTAATTCTGCGAACTTCCTGTTTTATCAAAAGAATTGAAAGAAATTTTAAAAGGAAGAAAATTTTGAAATTCAGCTTGTTTTTATTCCAACGGAAATCGAAATGTTTACCTTTTTTTATCAAAAACGAAAACTGGTAGCTGGACCAAACTGCACAAAAGAACATTGTGAGAAAATATTTTTTCGTTACAAATAGATACAAAAATCTCTCAAACATAAAAGAAAAATATACAATTCGACAGAAAAAGGAAAAATGTTGTTTTTTTTTCAATTATTTCTTTTGAAGGCAATGTATCTCAAAAATAAATAATTCATTTGCTCTATCTATAAATAAAAAGATCAAAGATTAGAACTTAAAGATCAATCATACCTGTAGGATTTGATTTGAAATTCTATGGACAAGATTGATCGGCATCATGCCCATTTTATGAAAGAAAACTGCATAATGTGATTCCGAATAATGATGCAGCTTTGAACTTAAAGCTGATCCCGACCGTCACAATAACGAAAACTAAAAAAAGCAAAGATAGAGATGAAAATAAACATTAAAGAGAAGAAAAAAATTAATGCACAGTTTTATTCCGAAAAAATAAAACAGATTTAAACTTAACGCTGACTTCGACAATCTAAATTACGATTTTTTTTAATTTGTAAAGAATTTACACAAACCAAATTCCTTTATTTTCTCTCTATTTAAAAATTCTAAATTATATAGATTTAAATATACATAAATAAAGAGTGTTAGGAATTATAAAAATGCAGCCTCTTTTGTTAATGCTGTTATTTTAGCCTTTTTTCCATTAATTTATATTAACATTGATTATTCCTGTTACAATTTTAATGACGTTTATGTAGAATAGATGAAAGAATATAAAAAAACCAAATAAAATATTTCTACCCCTATCATAGTTACTTAACAAACATTATTGACCTATATTTTTGTGACAAATATAGATTCGTATGGCAATTTCCAGAAGAATATTGAATTACTTACAATTAGTTAAAAAATAAATTCAACTAAACTCAGAAACTAATGAATCAAGGAAGTTTGCCGGCTTTAATCTTTTTAACTTTTAAATTTATTAGTATTTGTGTGACTATTTATTGTAAAAGCAAAGTTTAACAAACAGACGTGTAAAAAGTTTGGTTTCACAAATCATATTGATGATAAATAGAACCCTGACAATAGGAAAAACAAGGAATATTAAACTCTGAGCAATTGACGAAAAATCATTTATAATTCATTATTTTTTAAATTTTTGATAACAGTTGTACCAAAAAGTTCCCGTACTGATGATTTGTGAATATATTTTATAAAAACAACAGGTTTAAAAATAATTATTTTTATGCCAATGATAAAAAGTACTTTTAACATAACTAAGGAAAAACTACTGATATTACATTTATAATAAATGATCAAAATGTCCACCCCTTTCTTGGAGACAAATATTAACTCGTTTACGCATGTTTTTCGAAACACGTTTTAACATTCTAGGAGTGATTTCTTGTACCCTTTGGGTAATTATGATTTTCAAATCATCTATTGTTTGAGGATCACCTGCATAAACTTTGTCCTTTAAATATCCCCACAGAAAAAAGTCCGGGATGGTCAGATCAGGGAATCGAGGTGGTCAAAAACTTTTTGAGATAAGTCGATCGCCGAAAAAAGCTTCAAACATGTCCATGGTTTCATTACTCTTATGGCAAAATTTAATATACTTGAAAAAAAATCATGGACAGTGATTTTTTAAATTTGGAGTACGGGAACTTTTTGGACACCCTGTATTTGATAAGCAAACAAAATCGGTCACTAGGTTCTCAATAAAAGTATATTGAATTATTTTGAATAAAAAATGAGTTATGTATGCTCTAAACCTTAAGTATGCGTATAATCCGATGCCGCTGTAGTGGCTCTTGTAAAGTACTAAGAGTTAAATCCAATATAAACTTTAGATGAAAAAAATGTTTAAAAAATAATTTTTTTTAATACTATACTGGGCCGATTTTTGAAAAACAGAAAGTGCTTCTCAACAATATATGCGCTATGGGGAGACTTTTGATTTCAGATATTAAAGCATCTGAATTTTAGATTCTTTCTGAAACTTTTGAGGTTTTTTTGAAGGATAATAATGGTAATTCATTAATTGACTGAAAATAATTTGCTTCCCATAATGATATTTTTATGAGGAAAACTTGTCTCTAATACACGTGAATAATTATATGCGAAGAATAATCAATTGTGAAAAACATCAACTAAACACAATTATTTTGAAGATAAAATAATAGAAAAGTCCATGGAAACACTTTTTTTGAGATTATATTCTGAATTAATTGGCATTGAAAATTTAAAAAAAAATTAGTTTAATTAGAAAAATTTCCTTCTATAGAGAAGTGGTTTTATATATAAAAAAAGTATATGTTAGGGTATCCTATGAAAATGGAAATGGCTTTTATTTCCTAAATATTGTAGTTAGATGCATACCATTTGCAATATTTGGTTAAATAAGACAAATGTATGAAAATTCTTTGGTTTCTATAACAAGAGATAAAGAAAAATAACAAAAATGTTACTGAGTTCATCACCTAGTGACATGAAGGAGTTATACTGCAATATTTATTTATTTATTTTTACAAAATACTTCACTTTAAAAATCTTTGCATAGCCATGTTCTTTTATTTTTTGAAATATTTTATATGATTAAGCCTACATTTCTGATTAAGATCTGATACACGTTTATTTGATTTATCGATTTCTTGCAGTTGATTTTATTAATGCATTTTTTCTACAATCTCATAAAAGACTGCGAAATTAATTTCTAGTTTTTAAAATTTCAATACTTGAAAAAAAATTAATTAGGCAATTATTTAAAATAATATTGAGACTTCAAAACAATGCATTAATCTAATAGCTAAAATTTTAATACCCTTAATTATAGTACTGAATTGTATTAATTTAAAGAAGCTATAATCGAAAACTACCACTTGATATAATTTCAATTAGATAAGCAATTTTAGTTATTAGATTGATTTGCTATAATTAATATTATTTTCGATCAAAGAGAATTAAGCGATTTCTGATTCATTGCAAATTAGTTGATTTCTGTTTATAAAATTAATAATCTTTTAAGTTCTCTTTACTAAATTAAAGTAGTATCTTTACATACGCTGATGTCTTCAGCCTTTACTGCTCTAAATATCGTCATTTCGCTTCAGTTATTTGTACTGATTAGATTTTATTTCCACGCACTTAAGTTCATTTATTTTTTACTGCTTTCTTCATTCAGGCGAGTTAGAGCTGAAGAATAACTTATCTGGTAATTAGATCTATATGTATTGATTAATGTAGATAATTGGATTTACATGGATTAATTAAGTTCTTTAAATTAATGTATTTTTCAAGTACACTTCTTATGGAATTTCATTAAGGTATTTGGAAAAAGGTCAGGAATGAATATTAGTAGTGTAACTACTATAATAAGAAAAGTAAACTCGGCTCTTTATTTAATAGGATATTAATTCTATTAGACTACGTTCCATTAATTTAATTTTAATCTCAAAAACTTTATATATTAATATGTTATCGAAGAATATTTTCTGCTGTTTAATTAAGCATTTATTATTTATATCTACTCTTTATTTCTCATTTACACATTTTTTGTTAGTAAACATGTAATAAATATTTTTTTGTTTGTATTAATGAATATAAGAATTGGACATTTCCTTTTACTAAGTTTTGTAGAATATAAATCAATGTACGTGGAATTATTTATTTTTCTTAAACTTAAAAACCGGAAGAAATTCTATTAGCAACTGCGATTAGTGACTTTATTTCTTTTTTTATATTTTAATTTTATTTCGAAAGAGATGTCAATTATTTTAAAGAAAATTCAAAATTAACTTCTGGGATTTTGAAGAATAATTTTAAAAAAAAATATTTTACAGCGATACTAAAGTAATTTTTATAGTCTTATTTTTCTCTTGTACATAATTTTATGCTAACTGGATTTTCAAAATTCCTCATTTTTAAATTAGTTTTCTGATTACATAAAATTGTTTTCCACTTGAAAAATTTTGCAATTAATTCATTGATTTTTTTTTAAAAAAATAAGCATTTATTTCCTGATGCTAAATTTTTTCTTAAAGAATAAATGCTACAATCTTATTATAAAGAATTTCTCGTAAACATTTAACACTGCATGTAAGCGTTTAACTTTAAATTTTAAGATCAATTTGTAAATTCGGCTTTTCAGTGTTAAATGTGTTGTGGAGAAAATTCAAAACTATTCACAGGAAAGTTTTATCGAGCAATAAATGTTTAATATAAAATGAAAAAAATGAAATGAATATGTGATTTTTAAAAAATAATTAATCGATGTCACTGTCTTTTAAAATGATCTGTAACAAACGCCGCCAAAATAAGGCGACCAGTATACTATTGATAAGTAGAAACATGAAAATATCAGAACAGAAATTAATGCCTATGAAAATACTTATATTGTGAACAATATTCGTCCAATTACATATAATTTGTTGAGATAGAATACATAAAAAATAATTATTTCTTTTAGATTAGGCATTAGTGTATTAGAAGAAATTGATAAGATATTTAATAAAATACATTTGTAATAAACAAATTTGTCGTGTATATTTCTTATATTATTCTATTACTAATTTCTTTTATAATGTTTTGAATCATAGTTTTGTTAGCTTTCATTTACAATTCTTTGAATTCATGTATTTTGTTTCTTAAAACTCTAAAACCCCAGGGTTTCATTTTTATTCCATCTATGTATCTTGAGATATAAGCCAAAAATTAATTCTACTGTAAAAATTGCATCCAGAATTAGTTACTATATTTTATACAAGATGGATTTATTTCTCTCATAATTATGTAATATTATCAAAGATTAGAACTTAATAATTATGTAATAATTCTCTCTCTCATAATTATGCAATATAACGAAAAAAATTATACATAATGTTATTTTATCAAGTCAGAATCGAATGTAATCTAGGCAATTATTTAAAATTATAAAATATTAATTTCTTATAAAAATTTAAAACTTGCACTCATATTTCACTTTTGATTTTAAAATTCTAATCAATTATAAAATGGCTCATTTTTTATCAATATTATTCAAAAAAATTCTAATTTTTATAAAATATGCGAAACGAAAGAATTTGAAAACATACACCATTAAAAACGAAAAGGGGCCTATAAAGAGTTAATAAAATCATAAAAGGCTAACAAAGATTAGATATACCATTGTCATAATGATAAATCTAATTAAATCCATTACAAATGACCTTAATCTGTTTTGGAGATGTTCTACATTGTACAGCAGATTATTTCTAGTCATGTATTTCTGGAAGTTTACCAACTCAGAAAAGATTATTTTCAACGCCAAAACATAAGAACATGGTCTTGCAAAAAATATTTATGACATTCTCTAAAAAAAATTATTAATGAACATGAAATATACTATATGTTCGGAATTGTGTACCCCCTATTTATAGACAACAAAGGCTCTTTCAGTATACCATTACTTATTTTCTCATATTCAATATTTTTTCTTTTCTATTCACCATAAATAAGGCTTCGTCTCTTCATTTCCTTTTCATATATAGACGTTCAAAATTCATTGAGGCAACCTCAAGTTAGACTTCGTCTCCATAGCAACAAAGTACTCCAACAAACCCTCTTCCCACTGGCATCCGGTCAGGGACCACAAATGACTCTGCAGAAGAAAAAAGTCTTCTCTTCTCTTCTTTTTCATTCCTCTTCCCTTAAAAAAATAAGGTTGGAGGTCAAGCGGGGCTCTTCATCAAGTTAAAAAGCTTTTCTAAGGGTCTGCTGAAACAGAAGTTCCTTCTGGCGGACGTTTCAAACATTAAACTCCCTCGTCTGTCTGATATCGTCCAAGCGTATGTAATGTGTCACCCGGATGGAGGACGAACCATTACGTTCGGCTTCCACAAAGTCAGCTTCGGTTTAAAGTTAGAAAATGAAATCTGGGATAGAAGTATAAGGATTTAGAATTTTTTAGTTATTGGAAGAAAAGACAGTAAATCACACAATAGTATTAGAAAGAAAGGAATTCCCAATATTATTTTTTGTTTAGGGAATATCTCATTAAATTTTTATGAGAAAATATTTTGATTATTTTAAACTGTTTTATTTGATGTGATTTATTCCAGATTTTAAAAAACTTTATTTAAAACTTTATAAATGGTTTTGTAATCGCCATTTAATTTTCCAATTATGAACGCTTGTGTATTTTCGATAATTTTTTACCATTTTAGCATTGACTTGTTTTATTTTAGATTTATAAACTAAGGCTTTACAAACGATTATATACTCATTATTTTATTTTGAATAAATTTTAGTTATTTTGACATTTTTTTACCTAATGCATAAGTTTATAAATAATCAATTTTACTAATATTTTATTCTATGTCAGTAGTGGCTCCTAAAACAGAGTTTGTGAAAAAATATATAATAGAATAGTTCCATAATGTTTAAAGTGAATTAAAAGAAAAATATAAATTATAAATAAAACTGTTAAACTTTAAAACTAATCATAAATGTTTTTTTAAATAAATATATGAACTGAAACGTTAGATTTAGTTCATAATTATTCCATTTTATGTGTGAATCGATGAGCGTAGTCTTCCCCAACTGATTGTAATTAAAACTTGGCTCAAAATTATTATTTTATTTTTAATATCACATATCGAATTTCATTCATTGAAGTCGTAAGCAATAATTAGAATTATTACTTTCTGCAGAAGAAACTGATATAAAGTTTTGATTTAATTATCCTTTGAAGAATTTGACACACATTTTGATAAGAATATGCATTTTTGACGATAAAAATCAGTCCTGAATTTTTATCTACCTTTTTACCCTCTTAACTGATTTATTTTCCTTACTATCTAATAAGATGACACCTTCTATTTTGGAAATATTTTCTTATTTTGATTCAAGTGGAAATCCATGGAATACTTGGCTTATCTACATATTCGAAGTCATTTTATTATTGAATTAAAATTGTTTTGAATGATTTATGTTTTGCCTACAGCTATCAAAATTCGATAAATCGATGCACGTATGGCGTATGGAAAACTGGTTAAGAGGTTAACGTTTTGTAGTTATGGAGCTCACGTGTTCCGGAAAAGATAACAAAACTTCTTTGGAATGAATTTCGTTTAACTTTTAATAGAAACCTACTAATTTGGTCTAAAACTCATATATTGCATTCATTTAGCTCAAAGCGATTTTTTTAGTTATCGTGTCCACAGACAGGTGCAGAAACATAATGCGAAAATGATATTTGACAAATTTCAAAATTTTTTCGATTGAAATAATTTTTTCTATATTTTATGAATGGGAAATTTAATAGATGACATTGTCTTAAATGTATGATTGGTTATTCATAATTTTTACAGATTATTTTATTCCTACTAGTCGTACTAGAATATGAAGTCGTTCTTTTTAATATTTATGCTTTCAACTAATAATTTATTTCTGCATGATTAACATGAATGATTGTTGAAAATGGATATTTTTAAGACCAAATTTTGAGATGCCTCCTTCTAATATGATAATTGATCTCTTGGGCGCCATTCAAAACGGTGCCTCATTTGGACATTTTATTTATTTATTTTTCAATTGTGATTATTGAAAATACCTATAGAATGGTAAAATGACAAAGAAATTCAATTTTAAAAACACACACATAAATTTTGAGCCATAAGCAAACCCTTGTATATTGATTAATTATGCATCGAATTACTATTTTTACTTGAAAGGGTGAAATATTTTCACAATATCTAGAAAGCATCAAATCATTAAAGTTTTACATGATCTCCTATTTTTAAAAAGAGAGGGATACGATTGTATATGCATACCCGTACGCAAGCCTCTGTCATAATTTCATTCATAATCATTTTCTCAAAATAATATTTTTTTTCATGTATCTTATAAATCAATTTTTAATAAAATGTTAGTTTAGTTCATTTATAAATTGATTACGTTTCTATGATTAGTAATATTAGTATTCAGAACCACAATACCTTATTGCTTTGAGATCAATATTGTATTAATATCAATGCTATAATATAATGGGGTATTGAATATTAATCGTTCACAGCTGAATGGAGAATCCATTCAAATTCAACTCACAAGACTTTCTTGTGAAGTATATATAGATAGACGATTTTTAACTATCAATTTTAAACATTTGTAACCTTCTAAATTTTTATTGTCAGAAGATTTGGAGTTTTGTAGTTTATATGTGATTCATGTGGTGCCTTAATATGTTGGTCAATTTTAGTATCTAGTTTTCCACAAAAAATACTTTTCTGCGTCTAGTACAAGAATGGGAACTAAGCAGAATTGACAGAAAATATTATACATATATAAACTTAAAACCTGAATTTTTACTTATTTAATCCTCAGTGAACAAATAAAATGAATCGGTTATTTTTTATCAATTAAAGATTTCATCATCATCTATTCATGTGTAATGCGATTAATATATATTTAAATAATTATAATTCATTTGATTATTCGCAAAAATCTTCTAAGTAATGTGTCACATTCAGACTGATTCTACAAAACTAACCCTATAGTTGGTCGCAACCAAATTCAGAATATTTTATTTTAACACATAAAACTAATTATTCAAAAATACCATGATAACATTTTCATTTTCACAATTCTTTTTAATTGATAAAATGATTTTATTATAATTTTTTTTTTAAAAAATATCTTAAATAAAAAAAATATTCAAATAATATAATTTTAAGTATTTAAACATTTTTCAAAGTTCCTCTATAATATTTATGAATTTATGCTTTAAAAAATGCTTTCTTTTGTTGTACTTGAACAAAGTAAATAACTATTCTTTTTAAATAATATTATAGAAAATACCCCTTGTTATTAAGCAGCTTATCACATAATCCCATAATTCCCTGATATATGAAAATGTTATTTTATTCAATATATTTCAAAAATAATATTTTACATCAACTCTAGCTATATCTATAATAAGTTTTGAATAGCGATTTTAAAACTCAAGAATTTGAATTGTAAATTTTTATCACCTTTATTAATACATGCTTTTAAATGAAATCCAGAATTTTCAATAATTCATATAATTTTTTTTTTACGTTTCTTATATTTGTCAATCTATTAATTACTAAAAATGTATTTTTATTTGTTTTCATAGAATATATATTTCATTTAATACATTCTAATTTATTACTAATAAAACAAAATTAATACTAACATTCATTAATAATAAAAACTTATTAGTATTGACGAATTAATACTAATAATTTTTTTAAACATTTCTCTTAGAATATCACTTGCATAACATTGAGTTATAAATTCTTCCTGAAAATTTTAAAGGATTTTCTTTCGAATAAAATTAATTTTTCCATTAATTTTTCCTTAAAGTTTCATGATTAAGTATTTGTTAAAATGTTATTTTTATAAATATTTTGAAACATTTAAATATTAACTTTTCATTTCACGTTTCAAAGCTTTTTATTGGTATATTATCTTTTTGATGGAGAGCAGATACTGTATGTTTAAATATACACTCCTCCCTATACAAACACTAGAGCTTCTTCAAGAAAACCCATCTAAATGTTAATACACCCTTGTACTTCTTCCTCAATCACTCCCATTCGTTAGACGAATCCATTGTAAAGGAAAAACCAATCGAACAGAATAAAAGATGCAATATCAATTTATCAGTCCCGTCCCTATTGTTGTACTTATCCAGCTTCCTCAGTATAAGCCAGGGCGGTTAACACGACAGGCATTTCCTCTCACGGCGGTCTTCTAAGAATTCGATTAACAGCGAACGAAAACGAAAGAGAAGAATAAATCTTTTCTGGACAATAAAAGAATCAGCATCTGTTACGAACCCAACAATGCAATCAGCGTCGAAAAAAAACAAATATCTTGCCAATCGGTTATCTCAGATGCTGGAGGCCTAATCGCGCTTCCTCGTCATTCAGAACAACATCCTATTTTCGCGGAAGATGTTCCAGAATCGGAAGTTGATATCCCCACGCTTCCCGTGTTCATGCCTAATGCATGCAGCGGCAGCTTTACTGCGGGAGAGATCCTCTGGACTAAATGATCTAATGTTATCGTTAGACGCTTCCATCACGCCAACTGGTTATTTAGATGAAACATGAAAGGACTCGTAAGTTGAATTTCATTTCTGAAACTCAGATAAAGGGTTTTTTATAGGATAGGTTTCTGGAAGCGTGCTGATAAGGGGTATGATTAGATGCGTGAACTTGAATATAATATATTCGTAAGTACATGAGGTGAATTTTTTTGAGGCTACAATTGCTGATGGAACTCTAGATTCTATTTTTTTAGGGAATTGGATCTATTAGTAGCTAAGGAAAAAAGAATTAATCCTCTTCCTAAATGTAGGTGATATCACTTGCTTTTGAATTTTTTCCAACTGCCTTAAAAAATTTCAACGAAAGGTAGATAATTGTCTCTAATTATTAAAATGAAAATATATAATTTCGAGTTTTTATCCTTTTATTAATTTTTTAATTAAAAGTTCTTTTTTTCCTTTTGTAAGGAAAAAACAAATCTTAGTAAAAAAAAGTTAATAAAATCTTGGAAACCCGAAGATAATTATTTAAATTTAATTATTTCTTATTAATTCAGGATTATTTACGATTTACTTAATATTTATATATTGTATACCATTATTAGTTATTATTTCGTAAGCCCAAAATTAATTATTTTCATTTAATAAATAATTATTAATAATCATTTTTATTTAATAATCTTTTTAATAAATAATGTATTATATTATAAACTAATTATTATATAATTTAAAATTGATTTCAAAAGCTTAAAAGTGTTGTACAAATAAATACATTAAGAAGTACAGGGCAAGTAATTTCCCCAAAATATTGGATTCCAGTAAAGTTTTGAAATATATTTTTACCAATAACCTTTTAACAAATTAAATACTAAATACTACTGAACCGTTTAGAATACTACTGAATAGTATTCTAAAACGGGGAAAAATTAAGAATTGTGAAATATTTTTTTAAAGTTTTATTCTCATGAGTTGTTGCGGAATTAATAATGAATTTTAATTGTTAAGCACGGAGAGCTTTAGTAAAATAGTTCTCAATTGTAATTTATTTAGCAATAATTAGGAATAATATTAAAATCTTCTGTTTGCTTTAAAAAGGGAATATAAATTGTATTCCAATAATACAAGCTACACGTTATTTGGAGTATTGGTGCTGTTACTGCAGCGATAAAATACAAATTTGGCTTTACTTGTGGCAATAATATGCATTCGAAACAGAAATCACTTAGAAGCTTGGATGCAGAAATTAATAAATTATTAGAACTAACAGGTGACAATAAAAACGAATTTTAATAAAAGCAATATTTATTCCAAAATGAGAGTAATTTATAATATTGGGCAGTCAAAAATTATTGTTTTCTGAAATTATTTATCACATAATTTTATTTATAAAGATCAAACCTTCGGTATGTTCTTAATGCGAAAATAGATTTATGATTCAGGCAAATGAAATGCAATTTTTTTTAACAGGTAATAATTACCTTCAGGGAAACTTTATCGATGATGAATTCATTGATAATGAGCTTCTTTAAGACAATAGCTTAAAAATTATTTTCTACTTTCTCTAAAATAATTCGCATGAAATATTTTTTTGAAAAAATATTTCTATATATTATTCATTTTTAAGGATAATCAAATGTTTTATTCTAAACAGCATATTGAGGAAGAAATAACATCATTAAAAACTTAGGAAAGTAATTTAAAATAACATATTCTAAATTTATTTATTTAAAAATATATTGAAAAAAAAAGAATATAAAATTGTATTAATTGGTATAATGCAGTTTTTTCAGTTAAGCAAATCCGAAGTCAAATTTAAATTTCGAAATAAGAAACAAAAAAAATATTTAAAAATTGATATTTAAAGGAGGGCGTTTATAACGGGTATAGCCTAATTTTTAGCTTAACTCGTTTTAAAATCATGGCAAATTACTCATTTTAATTCAAAATATTTCTACCATTTTATAGATATCTCCATGAGTACTTTTCCCAGTGTTTTTATTGTAATATAGCGTACATTTTTAGTATTTTTTTTATAGTTATCTTTTATTTTTCTTGTTTATGTTTGTAACTTCGATGTTTTTCAGCTAACAGTGCTGTAGCTCGCATCACTAAATTCAGCTTAATCCCATTACTAGATACAAACGTTATCTCTCTGACTATATGAGATACCGATTAGAATTTAAAGAGGTTCAAAGAACTTTACTAATCACCTCATATACATTGCACATATTTTGTAATATATTTCCTACTTACTTGATTGATTTTATTACTATTTGTATTTAAATACCTCCCAAAAAAGACTAAATTTATTTAATTGTAATTAAATTTACTCCTCGCATAATTATTGGTAACTAGCCGCCTTTGGCGACCAGTCGGTTCGCCAGTATTAATGCTCGCTAAAATTTTCATAATATTTTATGTAGCTGTGTCTCATAACAGGTTTTTTTCTTTAAAATATTTTTTAAACAAAACAAATTTTGATAATCATATAATTCATTTATAGCATTATTTTCTTCAGATGTTCTGTTCATTGTACTAGTCATCTTTCTCTTTCTATCCGAGCAATGATTATCCCGGAATTGATATTTTACTTAAATGATGGAGGGAAAGGTCTAAAATTCTACATTTTTATAGAATAATGAGATTCAAATTTTCATAAATGTAAACACACTAAACAAATAAAGACACAACTGGTTTTCAAGAGATGCGAAAGTTTAAAAACAGCTTGGAAAATGCCACGCACAAAGGAAATAATGGTGACACACATTCTTCTTTTCATTTCTTTTTTTTCTATCCTTTTTTTCTTCACTACTTTTCTTTTTACAAACCTTTTTTTCGCTTTGTTATTTTTTTTTCCTTCCTTGCCCAGACTTTATTTCGAGCAGGCATAGATTAAATATTCATACAGACTAATAATAAAAGCAACTATTTTCTTTCTTTTTTAAACATCCCTTATCTAGAAATGAAAACCAACTGACTTCGCGCATTTTTTTCTAAACAAATCATAATTTATTACTTCCTGCTATCTTGCTCAGTTGGTGTGGGGGAAGGAAATGGAGATTTTGGGCGGGAAAGTAAGAAAAGTGTCGTTTTAACTATTTCCCTCTCTGTTTTTTCATTTTTTCTCTCCATAAGAACCATCCTCGTGTCTTAACGAAAATATTAAACAAAAAATTAGCCTAATCGCTGGAGCCGTTCTCCAGTTTTGCGCTTAGCAACGCATTTCGAGATCCATTTTTATTATAATAGATTTAATTTGTGTTTATATGACAATGACATATTCTAAAATGTCTTTACTTTAAAAGAAAATTCTCTATTTTACCTTTTAATTATCAAATTGAATAGCATTTTGCATTCCAAAAAAAGGCTTAATGTTGTTAGTTTATGGAATGTTATTCTTTTGTCGTCGCCATTATTAGTAATTTTCAATCTGAAGGCATGATACTGTTTTAAAATATCTACGCTTGAACACAACTTTAGTTATTAGCATTTTAAATAATCTTATAAGATTCAAATCTATTCAAAAATTATCAATTACTGAAAATTTTTCGTCTCCTGATCACTGTCAATAATTTCCAATTTGAGGGTATGACATTATTTATGCGAGAATATTACAGGAGTTATTAGCATTTGAAAACAATTTTATAGTTTTAAAAACTTTGCAAGGATTAGTAATTGCTATTTATGCATCATGATTGTTATTACTAATTTTCAATTTGAAAGTGTGATTTTGTTTTTAAATATCTACGCTAGAATTCAACAGCAGCGATTAGCATTTGAAAACCATTTTATAGTAATCAAATCCTGAATTCTAGTCAAGGATTATTATTAACGGAATTTTATTCTTGTCTCGTGATCATTGTTAATAATTTTCAAGCTGAAGATGTGATTTTGTTTTAGAATATCTACGCTTGAATTCAACTGCAGATATTAGCATTTGGAAACTATTTAATAATATTTAAATTCTCAAATCTATGCAAAGATGGTTAATCTTTTTATTCTGCTAGTACTGATTCAGATAACTATTTGTTTATATAAATTATTCGAAGAACCTTCACATGGATGCTACGCTTGTTTCAAAAATAAAAAAAAAACATTCAAGTTATATGTTGCCATAAAATAAATTGAAATAATTCCAAAATTGTTTATTAAATGCCATTATTGATCTGAAATATTTCCTGCAGACAGATGTAAAGGTCACTTTAGCTTTATGCATTTCAACTCAGAAGATTCTACGGCTTTCGCTGGGATGTTAACCAAACATCAATCTTCCGGAATGATTACAGCATTTCGAAAATCTGAGCTGACCGTCTAGACACTTTTATAGATTCTCACAATGACGCCGTAAGTTAAATAGGACCATATAATGGACATCAAACACGGATGCTTTCCTACATTAGAAGTTTTCTGATAGCATATCTTTTACATCTGCTATAAATGGACAGTAAAAATAATCTTTACATTCTTATTAGGAAAGCATTTAAGTATTTCTATGGCCAACGTGTTTAAATGTTCAGTTAAAAGTCATAACATTTATTTCATTAGTCGTGGATTTTTATCAAGGTTTATGACACAAGAACCAAATTTGATCTTTCTACACCAAATATTTATTAGAGGTAGTTTTTTTTCGTTAAAAATTGGAACATTCTTAAAAATAAACAGTTATAGCTTATGTAAATTTTGAATATCTTTTAAAAAGGCAAATTTGTTTGAATGATAATTATTACCTAAAATGTCATTTAAGTTAAAAACAGCCGCCCGAAAATGATCGTGTTATTGTGTATTGAAATTTTGGCATTCAGACAGAATATGCTTCAGCATTTGAACATAATTGTATTTATTGCAAATGATCAGACTACAAAATATAATTTTGGCTTAAATAAGTGTAGTCTATTCGATGTCTGGACATTAGAACATCTTTTCTTCTGGTTATAGTATTATTGTTTGAAATAGCTTATTCATAGATAGATTTTCCTACATATATTACATTTTTATTTTGCTTGTAATGAGTTGGTAATAGATTTCATTTTTTCCATAGGCTTGATTTTTTTTCCGCTTGGATTTTTATCAAGCCTTATATAAGATAACAATTTTAATCTCTATTTAATTCAATGCAGTTTATAATTTATTTATTTATTTTTTTTAATTTAACATACATAATAGATTTGGGGGGATCAATAAAATACTAGAAGCGTAATTGATGTTGCTGGAATATTTTTTTAAGAACCATTAAAAAAATTTCGTATAAATAATAGGGAAATAGCAAACTTTAAATTGTTTAATAAAAAAAGGAGCAATTTTTAAAAGAAAAATTAATCGGCTGAATTAAATAAAAAAATTCTGTCAAATAACAACACCATGTAAATATTCTACTCGAAATTATTTTGTTTATATTTGCAAAAAAAAATTCTATCAGCTGAATAATTGTATCTCCCCCTTTTATTTAAAAGGTGTTCTGTAAAATCTTGAGAAACAAATAGAAGATTTTAGTTAGTTTTTTAAAGTAGAATAAATAAATTTTATTAAAAGCATGGCGATCCAATTAAAACGAAAAAAGTATATGAGATGCTGATATCTTACTTTTTCTATTAAGATACTGGTTGCATGAACTTTCTTTTTCCAATATATCTTTTATTTTTCCTTTTATCGAAATAAAATATAATTTATTTTTAAATTTTATTTCTTTTTTTAATTTTTAAAGGAGGTTGAGTATTTACTTCTTATATAATTCAATATAGGTTTTTTTTTCAAAATACAATTTTTCGCATTCACACTTTTAATATTTTATTTTCATGTCCATATTCTTAACGAAAAGGAAATTCAGTTGCTTTAAATCATTAATAAAAGCGTGTTATTAAAAACACTCTTATTATTACACTTTTTTCTTTTCTTCTTTTTCATATTTCGTAATATATTGTTACAAATACTACAAAATAAATTATTTCTTTATTTATATCAATAAAATGTGAAATTCATCTTAATTATCACTAAACAAAAAATAAAAATACTGTATTAAGTATTACAGCTCTGAACAACATTAAGTTGAGATTAATTGATGAAATATTCTAGTAAATATTAAATCGTTGTAACTTTATCATAGATGCAATTACCCTTAAAATTTCAAAATCCGAGAATTTAGATTTGAAATTAAATAGAAACTAAAGATGTTTTCATTCACATAAATTTAAAACAATGAAAGGTTTAAGGAATTTTATATTTCGAATGCACGTGCTAAAATTTTCTATACTCTTTTTTCCACGATGGCATTTGAATGTTATAATTTAAAAGAACTAATTTCCTATTTTTAAATTCAAACTAAAATCAGAAAATACCTACCAAATACAATTTTTAAGAATTTGTCATAGCTTATTTCACATATCATGCAATCTACATTTACAATCATTTTAAAACCTTGATGGATAAACTAATGAGAAAAATCCCATTACTAAGAAAATATTATTGCAGAGTAACAAAATTTCGGCAATACATTTGTCTAAGTAACATATTTGATTTATTAAAGTTTCCCAGATAAGCATTTATGCCATCTGTACTATAAATTCCGGATGTCAGCTTTTGAGATCGTGTTACATGCTTATTGCACTTGATCGGTCAATATAGGCATGTTTAATGCTGTTTGCAAAAAAAGCTTGAATTGTCGTCCAATGATGTTTCATACTGACTGTAGAAAGATCTGGCATTCTAACAGGCCAAGGCAACTTGTTGACACTCTATAGAGAGTGTTGGGTTACAACAGCGGTATGAGGGTGATCATTATCCTGTTCGAAAATACTCCTTGAAATGGTGTTCAACAGCTTGAATCACCAGACAGACTATAAATTTGTATTTATTATGTGTGTGAAATTATGAAAAATAGCATATAAAATTGGTCACCAAACCATAACCCTTACTATAATTCCAGTGAGCTTAGACCACCAAAAAAAAGTTGTAGGTACTAATCAACACATACCCATCACTGGCACCAAAACCGAACAGGATTTCAGGAGAAAGCCCAATAAATATCCACTCCGCTCTCTGGTGATCTTTGGGTTGACATCACTCAACGTCACAAAGTGTGTTGCCAGTGGAATACATGTCAAAGGGCATCTGGTACTGAGTTATGCTTGAAGCAACAGATTAGTAACAGTTCATTGTGTCACTGTAATGCCAAATCCAGTCTCAATTCCTTCTGATGATGTAGTACCATGAAGAATACGTCAAACACGATGATCTTGCTTCTTAGCAGGGCCCAGCGGCAATCTGGAATACATTCTTCTAATGGAAGTATCTTTTCTTGACCATTGCTGCCAATAATCATGAACAGTGGATACATTTCTCTCAAGACTTTTTGCTATATTGTTGGAAAAAACTATATTACTGAAACCTTACTAGAAGACCTGGTTTAAATTCAATCAATTGATACCATTCTGATTATAGATTATTCATGTCCTCAAATGAATTCTTCACTATAATCAATTCATTATGTCAAATTTCAGCTATAAATAATGCTCAGGTATTTCAAAGCCCGTGGTAAAAGTATAAAAGCTTTCTTGCAAATACAATACTCGAAATTTCATCAATGAATAGGTTTCCAAATTTTATTGAGTGCATTACTTTTAAAAGACCAATGTTGTTTTAATTTTTTTCTCCATCCCTCTAAGGATATAATTTATTCTCTTTTTTTATGCATCTCTGAACTCGTTAGCTTGGAAGTATTTAAGAGCATTATTTCTTATTTATACTTCACCATTATACAGTCCTGATCCTTTAAATATTTTTAATTAAAATCAAGAAGAATTTTTTTTATCATTTTTATGAGTTAACGTAAAATAATTATATTCAAATATTGAATATCATATGGATGATATATAATCTAAAAATCATACCCAATTTTTAACTATCATAGAATTTTAATTTTTCTTTAGAATTTAAAATTGAATTTATAATCATGCCTCCGTTTTAGATAAAAGCTTTAAGAAATCAATATCACCATGCAATATTTATTTCCGTTTCACTGTAAATAATCCAGATGAAGTTTTATGCATCATAAAAAATTGCTTAAAAGTTGATAACCACTAAGAAAAATTAATGAAATATTGCTATATTAAGACATTATTCTTTCTCTCTATCTCTATCTCTCTCTATCTTTTTTTTATGGAGATTGCGTTAAGAATTTTTTATTGGATTCTAGGAATAAATGAGGCAGAATTTTTATTCAACATATTATTTCATGTTATCTGGCATATCACCCTCCCTCTTCTTAAAATAAAATTCCATTTGTAATAAATAAAATTTTTCCGGATTATGCTAATGCAATTCGGAAACAATATGTATTTAGAAGAAGAATTTTTTATATGTATTTTAATGTTCTTGATATTTCATAGTAGACATTTTGGTTTCAAAAGGGTGTCTAGACAAGGTTCTTGGCTCTGAATGTATTAATTTATATCAAAGAAGGTAAATTACTTTCAATATTGTTACTTTCCAATTCAATAAAAAAATGGCACTTTTGTTTCAATAAAATCTTGGCTTTTTATGTTATTAAAAATATGTTGGCATAAAACAGATATAAAATAGCAGTATTTCATTTTCATGCATTATTTTAAGTCTTAAGCAATATTTATAAATTGATTCTAAGATTCCCTGGAAAAGTATGTAACTAAAATTTGTTGTCATTTTAAAAGAATATTTAAATTCTTTGGTTTTATAAAGAAACTACTAGGAATCAAACGAGATAAATTATAGGACTTGAAAAATTTTTTAAAGAACAATTAATCAAGTTCCAATACATATGTTTTTGAAAAAAATGTTTTAAAATATATTTTAAAATTATCTTATTTAAATAATAATATTAAAAATACTTTAATAAAAACAAATTTTAATTTCAAATTACAGAAATTTATTTACACAAAAATCCCAAATCCCGAAAATTTCACAATGTCGTTGATAAAGCGGTGTCATAACAGCATATGATATTAGACAACTGCATTGTTTATTTCATTAGAAGCCTTCGGAATCGTTTTAAATGAAAATAATTTAAAAATTATCTTTTATTTTTTATGTACTTAAGACTGAGTTTAAATTTATAAAAATATATAAATATACTATTTAGAAAAATATTTGTAATAATAATTGCATAAGTGTATTTTAATTTTTATAAGGCTTATTTTTAAAGAGATATTATTTTTAAAAAAACTCTGCATTCAGAATCGTCTTTAATTGTCTTTAAAAATTAACGAAAGTATTCTTGGTGAATTTTTTTCATTTGCATCTACTTCGGAGCATTTATAAATGCATCAAATAACTCCTTTTATTTAAAAAAATAATTCAAAGCAAAATATATGATTTAAAATCTTTTTTATACACAATAAAAATAGATCTAAAATATATAATAAAATAATTTGAATTTTAAATTATTCTATAAATAGCGTTTAACGATATTAAATAGTTGGTGCAGTGATACTGAGAAAGAGAATTTAGAGAATAGATGTCAATGTGATTCTGTGAAAAAATTATAATTTCCTGACAAGTTTATCTGCAATTTTTTCACTTCTCTTCAAAATGTAGAATAAATTCCTCAATATTTTTTTTCTGAATTGATTTCAAAGGGCAATTTTAATATTGATCATCCTTTATTTGATAAATTTTTTTAATGAATTTGATTTTCTTCAAATATCGGATTTCATGAACCAAGCTTGGACTTATTTCCTTATTCAAACAAGAATCTTGAAACTTTTTTTTAATTGTACAGATGATGCCAATGAAAAGATTCTGGGTCAATTTAAAGGGCAAAAACAAGACTTTAAATGATTTAAAATTTATTTAAGAAATAAAAACACGGTCTCATTTTAATTGAATTTTCTGCTTCACGTTAAAAAAATATTTTTAAAGATCTTAGATTTTAATTCTTGTTTAGAAACATTCTCCGAACTGCATAAAAAATGCATCATTTTTGCATGTCCAAAATTAAAAATGAATTACTTGCATTTTATACTCTCTTTTATAATTTTTAAAGTTATTGTCTTTTTAAATATTCCTGTATTTTCAAAAATTATTTTAAGAAATTATTTATTTGTGCGTAATTTTGCTCAGAAAATTTTGGAACGAAAAATTATCATTACTACTCATCTAACTTTTTTAAGTATGGTTACTCATTAGGCCACTTTAGCAAGTTATTAAATGCTCTTACGTAAAAATTGGTATTTAGTAATTGCTCTCATTTAGTGCTTAATTAATTAGTAAAATTTTACAATGTTCAATTTTCCTAAAGTTAAAAATAGTAAACTGGCGGATTTTGTATTCTAATTAGGCAGATAAAATATTATTCTAAAAGTTTTCGTATTTTTTGTTTTCAAAGCTTTACTTATTATATTGTGTTTGAATTTTATTATTATTTTAATTTTATTCACCATTTCATAAAAATGATTTGTTTCGTAAGCTCTCTTAATAGATTAACAAGATCTTTTAGTTAAACAACTTCAAAAGTATTAAAACAAAAATCTGAAGTTGATAATTTTGAACCTACGAAGATTTTGGTGTTATTCCTTAGTTTTCGTTATTCTTGATGCAATAATATGTATAAAATTTAATTAATACATAGTAGTAAGTTGTTTATTAAAATTTTATAAGAAATCTCTTCTCAATTATGAATGTATATCCTTTTTTCCATTTAATTTCATACATATTGTATTGAGATTTACTTTCATTTTGGATATTTTTAGGATTTTCTCCTAAACTAACAATGTGATTCTAATAAAATTGTTCAAATCATGAAATTTTAAAAAAAGGATTATATCCTTCTGTATTCTATTAAAATGAATTAAAATACTTTTATCAGTTTGCTTAATGAAAAAATGCTAATAACCTTAATTTATTTGCTTTGAAATAAATGAAATTTTATGCATTCAATATAATTTTGAATTTCCTTCCCCATATTAATTGTTTCTGTATTTACATCCATTTATGTTTTTCTTCGCAAAATACATTTAAATTACAGCAGATATAATCATCCATAGCATTTCGTCCATTATCTATATTTTTAAAATAATTATCAAAGCTAAAGAAAGAATTCTAAAATCATTGCGACATAACTGATTTTTCTCCAGTTATGATACATAAGAAAATAGATAACATGTACATTATCGAAAGATATTTTTTCTCTTTCTCTACGGTTTATGTTCGAGAAAAATTTCTGTTTTCTTTCCGCAGCAAAAACAAATAAAGACATTTTTCATTAACAACTTCTAAATAAAAGAAACACCTTGATTTCAATAATTTTTATTTAGTATGAAATCTTATAACACCCCCTATATATATTATAATAATTTATGTTTCCACGCCCCTTGTTATTAAGTGACATCACAATATAAATCTTAAACTCAACAAAAAAATCGATGTCGCCCTTAATTTCTCTCATTTGCAAACGCAGATTATCTATCAAAATACTCCATCGTTATTATGCACTCATGATTAAAAATTATTTTGTTTTAACAAAATCCATTTCGACAAAAGTGATCCTTGTAACTGCATAAAACCCCTTAGGTAGCTAGTTACCAATCAGACAAGATTGGTCTGAGCTAGCTAACTTTAACTTCAACTTCAATGATAGGCTTCTCGGGGCACCCGTCTTCCAAGGAGTACTATCTCCTTACAGATTTGACTGTTAAGAGCAATGGAATTTAGTTTAGTATCATGAACTGAGTAGAAATATGATGAAAAAAATTAGTTTTACTTGGGGGGGGAGATTTAGTGAAGCTCGTGATTTGGTTGGCGTAAAAGTGAGACTCCAAATAAAGAGATCCTACTGGCTGTTACTGGTGGAATGGGTGAGTTGGTATGCTGACTGGGATTTTCTGTGTCTTAAAGTTTTCCTTGATTGTGGTTAGCTAATTTTATTTACAATCGACATTTATGTATGAAAAATAAATATTTTAAAAAAAGCAGTTAGAATAAAATACCAAACATTAACATTGCTATTTGGTTACAAAATGGTGGTAGTAAAGTTTGCATTAAAAATAGTTGTATGGATGCTGTGCTACCACCAGTAGTTAATATGATCATCAAAGCCTGTCGGTATTAATATTCTTAATTTAGATAGATAATTAAGTTAATATAAATATAATAAGCTTCCTTTTATCCAGCCAAAAGAAAATATTATACCATGTGAGAACATGAAGTTGTTTTGCTTTGAGGATTTTGAAGCCTCAAAATACGTAGGTAACAAATGGGTGATTTATCATTTTTGGAACATCAATTTCCCGTTTTCAGGAAGATTTAAAAAAATGGCAAAAATGGGTGTAAAATTTAGTGACTTATCACCAACAAAAAGTTACAACTTGGAACGAATGTTTGTCACGTACCCGATTATCAATATATAGACGCATAAGTTTTGTGATAGTTCTATTGTTTCAAATATGTTTTACTTTGTTAATGACTTAAATTATTAAGACAATGTCTTAAAAATAATAATGCTCTCACATGATGACATGAAATTTGAAATAGCATATTTCCTTTTTTTTAAATTTATTTTTTCGTAATAATGATAGGGTAGTTTATTTAGTTAGCTATTTTTCAACATGTTAAAATTAATAAGAGGGAATACCTGATCGTTGCGTTAAAGAGCTATTTCTAAAATTCCCTTTGCAATATGTCTTGAAATTGGAAGTAAATTTGACTTATCTAAGGTCATAAGGATTCTCAGAAAATAAAAAAATGTTGCTGCTTATGGCTGGAAAATTCTGACAAGGTATTGTGCCATACAATGAAGAAGAAGCCTGCGTTGGTAGCAAACTAACCCAACGCTATTTAATAAATAAAAACATTGAATTTAAGAAAACAATTTTGATTATAAATGAAAATCTTCGAAAATAAGAAATTATGACAAGTGACGGTACTGAAGAATTATTAATAAAAAGATCCATTCGGAATGAACGAAACATAAGTGTAAATATTTTTTCTTTCCAAATTGTAGGGAAATAGCGAAGATTCTGAATTATCTCAGTATAGTTGGGAAACTATCTCAAACTCTCTGCTCGTTTTCCTTGCACATTTCTTGGGAGAGGGAATAAATGCAGGTGCAAAATTCAAGAAATGTTGCATCGATAAAAAAAATATCGCTTCGGAAACTGAGTTGAATCTGTCAGAAATATTGAAGGATTTACTGCACATCACATGTGCGAGGTAAACATCTTTGGCGACTAACATTGGCGGAAGTATGTGGGAAAGAAACTTTTTTGAAATCCCTGGAGCTTCTTGAGAGATTTTTAAATTATTTATTTCAAGTTAGTGTCAATCATTTTCATTCCTAAATATCTTAGAAATATATTTGTCTTTTTAGCATTTTCAACTATCGCTTTCTAAATAAGGATTTAGAATAACTAAACTTTAGTTAATGATTTAGTCTGTAATCACTGATGACAAAATACTGTTAATAGTTTATGCACTTTAAATTAACTTGAATTTACTTTTAATAATTAATACATTTATAATTTATATAAATATTAATAGAAATGCTTATTTGAGTGGAGGGGGAGTAAAGACAGCATGTAGCATGTAGTGACTTAAAAAGAAACAACTCAATGAGTGGTATGAGAAGGGTGTGCCAGGCTATTATATATTTAAAACTTTTTTCTATTATTTTCTACTTTTATAGTTTAAAAAATATTTCTTGTTTCATTATAACAAATTTTATGGAAACATTAAATCGTTTATTTATCAAATTCACCACCAGATGGCGGTCATAGCGCAAAATTGAAAGTAAGCTAAAATTAACCAATTTATTGGCAATTAATTTCCAGAAATATGTCGTAATGAATAAAAAAGTGAACAAGATTTCATAATTTTAATGTGTTTGTAAATGAATAAAAAACATTCAATGAGAAATCAAATTTTAATAAATATAAAAATTTATAGAAAGAATAAAGATCAGATAAAAAAAGACTTTTGAAAATAACTTTTTCCACATATTATATCCTGATTTCAGAATTTATGTATCTTCTCTTCTTTTAAGAATATTGGGAAAATTTACATGGGGAATCGTGATATTTAAAACAGTTGCCTTTTTAAATTTATGTGGAAGCAGTTTTGTACTCAGTAATTCATTAAATGTTTGTAATGTTCGAAACATATACTCATGTTAATTTCAATATTTGACAATATTCTCTTTTAATAATAATGCAGATATAACAGCAACTAAAAACTATGTTTTCTGTTAGAAGAATATTATATTCTCCTCAATATTGCATAGCAATACACGGACAAGCATCAAATTTCTAGCAGTTTTAGATGTAATGCAATTGTGTTCCAAATGCCGTACTCTTGTTTAACCTCCTCATTCGCATACCATTTTATGAACCATTGTGTCCTTTTACACCATGATATGAAAGGCACAAATGGCTTTTACTACGCATGTTTTAGTAGCAAAATTAGAAACATGCATATATAAGCAACATTATTTGCATTATATATTTAGAGCAATGTAAAGTAATATTATTTGTATTTCTTGAAAAATTTAAAAATTAGTAACTAATGGCGGTCATAGCGGAAAATTAAAAGTAAGCTAAAATTAACCAATTTTTAAAAACCAAACCAATTTTTAACCAAAATTAGCAAAAGTAAGCTAAAATTATAAAAATAACATTTAAGTGAATATCAGCTTTTATAAAGATGAGTTATTGAAATTTTACTCCTATTTTATGTTTATTCAATAAATATGAGTTTTTGAACAAGTATGAAACAAGTATTTGTAATAAATATTAATGTAATAATTGATAAATGATTTTTATTATCTATATATTTAAAGAAAAAAATTACTTTAACCTTGCTCCACACGTTCAAAGAAAATCTTGTGTGCCCATTTAATTATTTTATTTAATTGAGATATATTTATCACTTCGAAGTAAAAAAAATAAATATATTTAGTTTTCATATATACTAATAACTGAAACTTAAAATTATTCTAGTCAAACGAAATCTAGCATTTAAATCAAACTGTAATTATGAATCAGGAAATATCTTTTATTAAACGAATTATATAAACTCTAGAACAACTTATCAAATGTACTACTTATGCTATTTTATTAGAGGGGAGGATTGGATATTAAAAAAATTCTACTGATAAGTGATCTGATATAGATGTAACAATATATTTTTATAGCGTTTGTAATGAAGGCAATTTCGAAAATTTGATTGTATCAAAGAAAAAAAAAGAAACATATTTTGAAATCCCATTTTTTTATAGTATAGTTATGTTAAATCCCATAATAAATTTGTCGAGATAATTTCACAAATTATTTTTTAATAAAATTGTAGTTTAGTTATCAATATAAATATAATATAGGACACATAAAAAAATTCTAAAACTGATTTAAGAATGTTGATACAATAAAAAATCTTTATATTATATAAAATAAATTCAAAGAATGAAAAGAAAGAAATATAACTGTAATGGAAAATATTTTAATAAAAAGTGTATAGTTTTGTACCACACATAAGTAAAATAAAAAAGCACTATCATGTCTTTGGTTAGCACTCAACATTTTGATTAATAAAAAGAAAATAATGGCAAGAGAAAAGCTGTTGGAACAGCCGTTTCTGTCATTAACAATAAACCTCTTGAAGGAAGTGAAGATTTCTGGGTACATTTGGACTGGAACTCACATACTTACTTAAGGGTGAATGCCCCCTTTTGTAAATAAAAAAGAGTGGAATGTTTCTGACAGGGGCTTCACATTACTCAGAGAAATCACTTAAAATAAAATGCGGCTGATATTATGCTATTATAAGAATTCAATTTAAATTAATGTTGAGTTCAATTAATAAAAAATTACTTTTAAAAAGTATACAAACTAATTTATTAAAATAGAAATAAAATAAAATTAATAGAGAAAAGATTAAGGAAAATAAAAATACCTAGAGAAATTATATAAATTTCTTTTATATTGAATTGACTAATAATTACGCCATTGATTACTAGATAGATTGTAGTGAATAAATCGGGGATATATTTAATTCATAAAATGCTTCTGTAAAAACTTTTAAATGATTAGGAGTGTTGCTATCTTATGTAAAATAATAATATATAAAGGTATCAACTGAGCTTTCTACATCTTTAATTTTTTGAGGTGCCTTATATAAAAAAAACCCTTTAAAAATTCAAGGATTATACTTGTTGTAGTTCTATACCCGTAAAATAGAAAATTTTATATTCAAATAATGTTTTCTGTCTTTAGTTTTTCATTAATGGACTTGATTAATGAACATGATTTGTTATTTCTCATATTTACCGAAATCATAGAATTCGTTATTTAGCTCGTTATTTCCAACTATTTCTTAAATATATTGGGAAGTGATGACGTTAGTAAAACATATCTTTATTTATTCATGATATGTAGACGTTAAAAGTATATAAGTAGTTTTAAATAATCATAAATGGGTGATGCCACTCAAGCAAAAGCTAATTATACTAAATTACTATCTTACCTGTTTAATGCAATAAAATATGCATATCTGCCTGTAAAATATTTCTCTCAGCAAGCCTTCAAATCTGACATATTTTTACAATCTTTTGATATATCTCATTTCCTTTGAAAGCTTCAGAATAACGCAGATAACTCAGGATGATTTTTCTCTCTATAAAATATTACTTGGTCCATTGGATTTCATAGAAGAGAATAAACAAGAATTTGTTGTCAGCAATGTTTTCCATTTGTTCAGCTCCGCAAAAGAACCCAGATACCAAAGACCGCTAGTAAACAACCGGTTCATCGAAAAACATTACTACAAAAATCCCCATCGTTTGTAAAATATGCCATAAAGAAAAGAATATTCCCTACGAAACCAAATATTCTATACACAATAGAGAATGGTTTGGGACGCAAGAGGTCAGGTTTCAAAAGCAAAAGGAAAACTCAAATTGCGACAAACATTCTCCAATCCCGAGGATATACAATTCTTTTTATTGACAAAAAAATTATAGATGATATTATCTTTGTTTTACATGAACTATCACATAACAAAAAAAAAAAGAAAATTCCATGGATATCTTTATTTCAGCAATTTAGCTGAAATAACATTCAGGTATGAATTATTTTTTAAATATATATCTGTATCGTTAAAGAATTATTTTTTAAATACATATCTGTATCGTTAAAGAATTATTTTTCTTAAGAAGTAAGTAATTATTTTATTTTACTATACAATGAAATATATATATATATATATTTATTTATTTTCATTGCAAATGCATTAATTTTAAAATACTAGTTGATGAAAAAAGGAAATTAATTAATTATAAAAAATAAAATAATCATATTTAAATTAATTATAACATTCAGTTAATTATAAACATATTTTCTATAAATTTAATAGCTTTTTATTGACTAAAAATATTTGAAAAGTGGTGATACGCATTTTTTTCCACTTTCCACTATTTCTTTAATAAATAAAAGAAATTCCATTTTGATGATTGAATTTGTTTTGAATATATTTTTGAATCAATATATATATCCAACTTTTTGAACTAGCACACAATATTGAATTTTTGCGTCAATTATTTGTACAAAAAATTATTTTCCGCACTACGCTTAAGAAGAGTATTTAAACAGCTGAGAGAGCATGAATTTAAAAATATTATCAAGAAATAATTTTCAATGGCACCCAAATTTATTTAAAAGGAAAAAAATTCTAATATCTATTAAAATAATTTTCGGTCAGATTAATAAAAAATGTATATTTTAAAAATTGCAGAAATGGGGAAATATATATTATCTGATTTCTTATCCAATGGTTTCAGAAGCAATCTGATTGATTCTTAATGGTTTGAATACATTATTTATTGCATAGTTCCAGGAAAAATGATTTTAATGCATATTGTACAAATTATAATCTAAAATCTACCATAGTTTCTAAATATTAACATTTTTAATGGTTCTCTATTTAATTTAACTTATTCATATTAGCATCAATTTTAAAACTACTTGATTATGGGAGTTATTTTAAAATTTATCTTAGTATAACTAAATTACTTTGTTATTTGTGACAAACATTATAATTTCAGATGTCAAACGACAGAAAATGGAACCTTTTCTTTAAACTTCCATACCACATCAGCGAGAGTCGAATAACCGTCCATGTCTTAGAGCCGATGGTCCATATGAATTATAGAATATTCATAGAACTCAGTACTATCCCTTGTCACCTAAATTTCATAAAACCTTATGACATTTCACAAATCAAATTAAATGAATGCATAGAAGTGATAACGAGTTATATCAATTATATTAAAATTCATTAAAAGTTCCTTTCTTTCAGAAATAGTCATTCGGAAATATTGCTAAGAATTGTTGTTCTTCCATATAATTAATATATGCTTGTTCTAGTTATTGCAGAAGTGAACTAAAGTTTTCCAGAACTACTTTTAATTATGACTTTTAATAATCATCGTGAAAGACTCATTATCTTATAATTTCTCTTCTACAGAAACTTCTGGGAATGTTTCCCGAACATATTTCCCAGCAACTTCAAATTCATTCATATATTTGGCAAGAATATACGATGGAATAATAATTATTAGAAAGAATGATTCTTTCAAAGAAGCTTTTAAGACATTTCTTCCACATCACCTGCGAAATGTGGAGCACTCGTGCAATAATTTATATTATGTAATATCCTCCTTCCTAATTAAATTTTCATACATAAATGCTCTCCTTCGTATGATTATTTCCTATCGTTTCTAATAAATAATGCAATATTATGAGTTTTAGTTAATGAAGTATTACTACGATGGAATTTTTTCTCTTCAGGATAAAAAGGTATTGATCACGGTAATTCAGTTATGCAAAAAATGAATAAATGCAAAGGTTTTTACCGAAGTCTTTATAATAACTTGAAAATGATTAAATACAATTAATATATAGTATTGAAAAAAGTGTTATCTCCTCCTAACTTGTTACGCAAAAAATTTGATTATAAAGATTTATTTTATTTCTGAATGGGTAAATCGTATCTTGAATTTATCTATATTGAATTTGAAATCTCATACACTTAAAAATGATAATATTGGAATAAAATATTAATGGAGTTGTTTGAATTTTAAAATAAATTCTATAACATTATTATTCTGTGTATATATAAGTGCATTTGTTATTAGTAGAAACATCCACATCCACTTCGATTACCAAGAAAATTTAACTAACTGATTCTGAGATCACTTGACCATAAATGACTTGATTCTGAGATTACACCATAAACAGCAGTAAAAACATTTTAAGTTCTGCATATTTTTTGGATAAAATATTGATTTTGGAATTTTTTTTATTTTAAAGAGTATTTCGAAATATAAGATTTTTCAACTCGTCTGTTTTGAATATAAAATACTAAGAAATGCAACCTCCATAACAAGTTTACTATGATTTTGATGAGTTATAAAAATGAAATTAATAATAATGTGCTTTTTAGCATATTGTTTGGAATTCTTTCAATTTTTCATCCCTCCCTTCCAAAAACATTCTATTCCAATTAGATATCTGAAATGTTCTCTAAAACGTATAACATATTTATAAATGCCTTAAAGGCTTCAGTTCACAATTTTTTCAATAGAAAATGCTAGAAGATTGTATTAGCTTATAAACTGACATCCTCTGAAAATTTACGTTAAAATTTATTTTTGTTGAGATATCTATATTAATGTTAAATTTAAACCATATCAAAATAAATAATAAATTTTTCAAATCATTTCAAATTTGTAGAAATTACATTTAATCTATTCAATTTAATATACATTATACTTTAATTTTGATACATTATATAAAAAGTAAAAACACTACTTTTAAATAAATGTAGATATTGAATGTGTATAGACAAATATATGCTTTAATAACAAAGAAATCAATATTTTCATTATTCCTTAATTTCAAAAATAAAAATAAGCAATGAAATCCAATTTTAACATAAGAATTTAAATTTTTTACCAGTTGACATATAAATATGAAATATGCCTAGAATGAAGAAATTCCAGAAACAGGTTTGATGTATTTTTAAAATGCAATATCAGAAAATAACGTTGAATTTTGGATATTTGTTAGTTGGCACGTTTTTTCAATCTTCAGATGTTCCTTTAAAGGAATGGTAATTATAAAAGCTTTAATATTAAATCATTTTAATTCTGACACATTATATCATAAATAAAAAAAACTTTTAAAGCAGATGTTAATTTTGAATACATATAGAAAACGCAAATTATCACAAAATTCAATATGTTAATTATTTCCATATTCATGAACAAGCAATATAAAAAACAATGTTTTAAAATCAATTACTACTTAGGTTCAAAAAATTGTTTTAGTTCCTTTTTATTAAGTTATTACAATTAATGTAAATATGTATATAAATATGACATAATCACAATATTAAGAGGCAAAAATAGAAAGCGAATTTCCTTTTCTATATAGGGTGTTCAAACTCGCAGATGCGAATCCAAAGCCATTCAAACCAGATTATCCCGGCATTACAATTACTATAAAAAATTGATAAAAAAAATTAAACTACACGAATTGGGGAACGCAATACAGATTAGAAATTTCTAATTTTCTTTATTATGTATTATTTTAATTCGAAAGTACTTCAAAATTAATCGGAAAAATCGATAAACTAATAATGTTTAATTTTAAATGCATCAAATATTATGAAAATAAACAAAATAGTTTAAAATAATAGGCCGAAAGCATATTAAGCCTAACCTCATTAGTGATGGGGGAAAAAAGCTCAATTCGTTACTTATTTGGCAGCGGGGAGATGAAAAATGTTGGCGCGAAAGTTAGGTTTTAATTAATAAATAAAAAAATAACGAATTAATATTTTAAAAAACTGTATTAACATCAAATGTCATCCACTACTAGTTTTAAAAAATGTACTTGAACGGATATATATATATATATATATATATATATATATATATATAGTGAGTGTGAGCTAATGGTAGGAATTGAATAAAAATAAGCAATGAAATCAAATTTTATTTTACACACAAGATTTCCATAAAAAATTTTGATGTAGTTTTAAAATGCAATGCCAGAAAATAAAGTTGCCTTTAGATATTTGAAAGATTGCACGCATTTCAATCTTCAGATGTGCCTTTAAACAAACTGTAATTAGGAGTAATTTTCTTTCGAATAGTATTATTTTTATACACGTGCCCTTAAGAAACTACAGAATAATGCTTCGGAGTTTTCTTGTTTCCTTCCAACAATGTCTGCCCAGCATTTATGTTTGGTCCCTCCTGAGTATTTACTATAATAACATTCTGATAATACTTTTTCATCAGAATTGATGAAGTTCTACTGTTGCTTAGAGAGAAGAGACATTCTTTTGTCAAACTATTTCTTCTTATAGCAAAGTAAATAGTCTATAGTTATACAAAGAATGTAAAGAAAAGTATTTAAATTGAAATAAATTACACAAATTGGTCTCAATGTTACTGGAGGAATGGTATTTGGAATGTGGAAACATGCAATGAAACGACAGATAATTATCCAATATATTTATTCAAAGCAGTATTATAGATTAGTTTAATTTCAATAGATCAAGTCTGTATCCCATTTTCTTATTTTAATCATAGTAAATAATCCACATATTTGCAAAACAAAAAAAATTAAAAAACAATTATTTAAAATGAAATAACAATTTTAGAATTTACTTAAAATCACGATATTCAAATGTTGAATTTTGCTCTTATACAATAAAAGATAGTAGAGTTATATTAACCAAATAGTTATAGTTATAGAAATCAAAATTGCCATTTTTGGAACCAATGTCGCTACTGGATTTAATCAAGTGTTTCACAATGTACTGAAATGAATTATTTTCAAACTATTAAAATAAATTCTGTGACTATTTTCTTACATTAAATTAAGAATGTCTAAAGCAGGAAATAATGAAAGAAAAAAATATGCATCAATTTGACCTATATTTGTTTCTTAAGAAAATGATTAATGATTAAAGAAAAACATGGAAGTCAAGTTTAAGCTGGAATGCCTAAATACATATAATTTTCACACACCCTTTTATTTAACTCAACTAATTTTACCTTCGTAAAAAGAGATTTGTGTGTGGAGTGGGGGAAGACTGACTCATTTTCTGGTGTACAAGTAATTAGTAATTTTGTACAATTCTGCACTTTCGATAAAATGCATTATCTGTATACTTTCAGAATTTATTCAAAAGTCTATAATTTCATTTAGAAATGGAATTTAAAGACGAAAATAATGTAAATAGAAATTTAAAATGAAATCTGCTATACATATTTCAATGCATCATGTCAGAATATAATTTCTTGAAAGGCCAAGCGCCACGTGCTCGTGCAAGTTAAAGTATATTTTTATTCATTTTAATGGTTTCATTCAATGAGTCACTTTAGTATTGTGAAAGATAAAAAAAAACTTTGTAACTCATTTATTGTTAAAAAATTATAACATTACATATTTACTTCCTTTCACATAATCACGTAATCAAAATGATATTTTTCTAGGTTTTATTTGCTACAGTCATTAACTTATTTTTTTTAACCAGAGTTTTTGTAAATGCAATGGCAACGCGATGTTAAAAACTAATGTTTTGAGATGCTCGTGAAGGTAATTAGTTTTTTATTTTTCGCCTACGGATTTTTGTTGATGATCCCATCATCCCAAAAACAACATGTACTAAGAGCATACATTGGCATTATGATTTTTAAAAAATTCATAAAAGCACATTAATATAGAATTGTAAATAACAATACACACTTTTTAAATTATCTAAATAATATTATATATGAAAGTTTTATTCTGTCATGCTTTTGTAATAAATTAAATAAAACATTTTCTTGAACTGAAAATTATTCTAATATGCTTTATTATTATTCTATTACTTTAAATTTATTCTAATATGAATTTTTATTACTTCATTCCAGTGTCTATCAAATAATAAAGAGAATAGCGTGTATCTTTCTAAGATGCTATCACTTTAACTGCGTGAGTTTTAATGCTATTGAAACTGCATTAACTGAAAAGGAAATTGTATAAAAGCACGCATTCCGAGACAAAGTGTTTGAAAAGATTGTTTCCTTTCAGAGCGTCAAACATTCCTTAGTTTCCCGCCAACCTCTGTGGAAAGCGCATTCAATTAAGACAATTAAATACTTACAGGGATACGAAAGGACAGCTAAATGGAGCAGGCGAGTAACGTTACTGGTTACCGCAGGGCTAATTACGTTCCATTTGTGTTACTGCAATTTGGGCGGTTGCAACCACTAAACAAAAGTGGTACAAGTAAGTTCCAGAAATGACTTTCGGGCAACTTTGATTGCTGTTAAGTAAGCGTTCGTTTCCAAAAGAGTTTTAATTAAAATGCTACATATTTTCCAAGTCCGAGACTTGGGATTAATAGCAAATTTTGATTTGAGCAGAAACTTAAAATGGGAAGGATTTGATAATTTTCACCGAAGAGCAACGATAAATTTGGAATAAATTGCTAATGTTGATACTGTTACTAATTAACTGTTGCCTTTTTTTGTTAAATTTGGAAAATTCGATTAAACTTTTCGACACGAATTTTTCAAAGATTATAAATGAAGGATATATTGTCATTATCGTAATAAATCATCTGTTCTAAAATTG
>JAOUZG010000635.1:438948-454922 GCA_026289955.1 Argiope argentata | reverse complement strand
TTTATATACAATAAGCTTAAAAATATGTTAAATAACAGTTTATATACTTATTTACATCCCTACTGTATGGTTCTAGTTAAATCTTCTATTAGCTTCAGCTAGTATCTGTTTCATTTGGGATTCCCCATTGCATAGATTCAAATAACTATTTCTGTGAAAGAATCCCGGCATAGTTCTTTTTATTTTTACTGAGCGCTCACACTAAAAGCGTTTTAGGTTGGTGATAAATCGTCGCTTTTGTTCCAAACAACAATGGAGAATGCAATTTAAATGTATATATTCACAAACATAAAAATTTCATCAGTTACTTTAAAAGCTACGTTTTAGATGTTTCAGGAGATACAGAGTTCTTTGTTTTCACACTGTCTAGAGAGGTATGATAATATTGCTTAGTGAAATGTATACTAACACTCGGAATTTAAATGGAATGCATAGGAATTTCATGTAATCTAAAGAAATTCTTGTTCTTCTTTTCTGTTATTTAAAGTGAGGAACGAATAAAATAAATAAATTTAACAATCGAATGCAGAAAACGAGACTTCTCTTATTCAGTTATTTATGAACTTAAAAATGTTTCCATGTAAATTCAAGTATTTCGGAACTGTATTTTTAGTTTATCAGTGTTTGGAATCATCTAAATAGAAAATTAAAACGTTTGCCCTTTTATTCAAAACATTATTAGATTTTTAAAGTAAACGAAATTAAAATTTATAGCAAATAGTTAACATATTTTAGCTAACATTTCCAAATAAAATATAACTTTACAATTATGTATTTGGAAATACTTAAGTACCTTCATACATACAATCCCTACTACAAAAATTTTAAGCTCTGATTAAAAGTTCGTCATGACATAAAAACTAAATATTAGCTCCTTTTCTAGAATTTTATTATAATTCTATAATAAATACAAATTTCTTTAGTATTATTACTGAAAAACGTAAAAATTTGAAAATAAGTAGAAAATCATCACACAAAATGAAGTTCTAAGATTTCGATAACGTTTTAGATTCATGACATTGAAATTGCATGAAACAATTGTACAAAGTATTAGTAATTACTTATTAGGCTTACTAATATTGTATCGGCAGGAATAAATTTCTGGCCTTTCTTTTATTTGAAACTAACTGATTTATTTTATTATTTGAACTTTCTTTTATTTGACTAAAGAAATTTGTATTTATTATAGAATAATAATAAAATTCCAGCAAAAGAGCTAATATTTATTTTTGATGTCATGACGAACTTTTAATCAGAGCTTAATAAAGGCTTACTAATATTGTATCGGCAGGAATAAATTTCTGGCCTTTCTTTTATTTGACCACGTTGTTGTCACTTTGCCTTTTTTCGCACCATAATAAGTTTATTTAAGTTTATTTAACAAAAGAAAGATTTTGCTATAGTCTTTATGATTCATCATTAAATTATTTTTATATAAGAAAGTCTAACTAATTTTCTCGGTTTTCTTTATGTACGATATAATTTTCTAAAAGACAAGCAAATGTTACAAATCGAGAAAAACATCAAAAGACATAAAATGCAATTAAATAATATATAGAAAATTAATAATATATAGAAATTAATAATATATAAAAAACAATTTCCAACAGAATTTGATTTGATTTCTTAAAAGAAAAACGCAAGAAAATACTTTTGAAAATTATATGGCATGCATGACATTTAAAAATTCTGTAAATTTTAAAGAATGCAATTCCAAAAGATATATGTAAAAAAATATTTTGTAATTACCAGTAATAATGAAGGCTCTTTTGAAATTCAATTTTCATGAAAAATAATTTATTTTTACTTGTTACTGAATAATAAAAATTACAATTTGTTTAACAAATAACGAACTTTCAAAAACAAATTAAATTTCTAAGGGAATTTCTTATTTGATAAGATAATTCAACGTTATTATTTGCAGTTCTGGCACACATAAAAATAATATTTTAACACTTCATTATTTGTATTTTAAATGCTGCACATTTTATAAAACTAAAAAAGTCCTATTTTTTCTAAATATCTTCTGATATAATTATAAAAATGGAATCATTTTCAAATTTATCATTTTTAAATGTTTGATCAAAATCAAATGCAGAATTAACAACTCAAATATTTGCTTTTAATTTTCAATTATTTTCATTCATTTTGTCAATTCTCTATAAATCTGAATTGCTTTAGCTCGCTTTAAGTTTATTCTGAAAAAGATCAGTTTAAAGATGAAAAAGTAAAATGAATAGAACTGTTAAAATCTTCATTCATTCTAATGAAAAGTTTTGTTTTAAATTAGAGTGCACTCGTTTTTAGAAAACATAAATGAAATAAAGTAATATTCATATTTTATTTATACTTATTTTAAAAATACATATTAAAATTTTAAAAGTTTGTTACCATAACCATATTACATCCACAGAATCTCATTCTAAAATTACAAAAAATGTAAGCTGAATACATCAGCCTTTACTTTCGATTAATTCAATTTTAATCTTTAAATTAGACTTTTATTGCAGCAAATAAACTTATATCTATCTATATTAATAAAAATGCAACTCAAAATGCGTTGCTAAGCGCAAAACTGGAGAACGACTTGACCGATCCGGCTATTTTTTTTTTTTTAATATTTTCGGTAAGACACGAGGATGTTTCTTATAGAGAGAAAAACTGAAAAAACTGCGAGGAAAATAGTTTAAATGACACTTTTCTTACTTTCCCGCCAAAAATCTGCATTTCCTTCCCCCACACCAATTGAATTAGATAGCAGGAAGTAATAAATTATGATTTGTTTAGAAAGAAATACGCGAAGTCGGTTGGTTTTCATTCATAGATAACGGGATGTTTAAAAAATACAGAAAATATTTGCTTTTATTATTAGTCGGTATGAATATTTAATTTATGCCTGCTCAAAATAAAGTCTGTGCAGGGAAGAAAAAAAAGAATAACAAAGGAGAAAGTGGGTTTATCGAAAGAATAGTAGTGAAGAAAAAAAGGATAAAAAAAAGAAGGGTGTGTGTGTCACCATTATTTCCTCTGTGCGCAGCATTTTCCAAGCTGTTTTTAAACTTACGCATCTCTTGAAAAACAATTGTGTCTTTATTTGCTTAGTGTGTTTACATTTATGAAAATTTGAATATCATTATTCTATAAAAACAGAATTTTAAACCTTTCCCTCCACCATTTAAGTAAAATATCAATTCCGGGACAATCATTGCTCGGATAGAAAGAGAAAGATGAGTAGTACAGCTGAACAGATCATCTGAAGAAAATAATAATAAATAATACTTCTAAATGAATTATATGATTATCAAAATTTGTTTGGTTTACAAATATTTTGGCGAAAAACCTATTATGAGACACAGCTACATAAAATATTAGCGAGCATTCATCCTGGCGAACCGACTGGTCGCCAAAGGCGGCTAGTATTTTATAAATACGAGGCACTTTAAAATTATATTCATATTATTAATAATGTTATCATTATTTTATTTATTTGCTAATAAATGGTCTCCATGGCTATTGTATTGTCCCTTACATTTTTTTTGGCCAAAAATAAAACTTTTTATTTATACATCAGCATATAGATCTTATTACATAAAGATTATCGATACTAAGTAAAGTATCAAGCTGGAAAATATTTTTTTAATAAAAGAACAAAATGAGAGCCAAAAAAATGTTTCTCTCTTTATATAAAGCATATTTCGAAATATGAGGCATTCACTGATTATTAAACTCGGTAAAAGAATTACAAATAAGACCATAAACTGCCTCATTTATTTCTAACGACCCGTTGTCAGCCTCCAGACTGAAGAAAATGATTTCTTTTTTAGATTCTACTCCTTTTGGTAACAGCCCTGTTGGCTGAGGAGGACAGCCTGTGGTCTCCGGGATTGGATGATGACCGCAATTACGCAGAAAACAGATACCTGAGAGATCCGAGAGATTTTGCCCGTGCCTTCAATGACGAGAATGATGCGGACATTTATTCTGACAATCGGGTGAAAAAGAAATAAACAAAACTTACACAAAAGTAAACCAAAAATATGATAATCTCAGAAAATATCATCAAATGAGATGACATTTCATTGATTTATTTGACAGCACCATTGTTAAAACTTGGATTATGAGACGTGAAACATTATTTTATTTTGTATTTTTGGGTATAAATCAAAATGAGGATATGTAATCTCTATCTATTATTTTGAGTATTAAAGAAATTAACATGTGTTCGAGCAGAATGAGTCATGTATGTTTGAAATTATTTTGTTGATATCTTATTTTAACAGCATTTTTTGAAAAACATAATTTTTTTTATTTATTTCAGATAGTGGATGTAAAAGTGAGAGCATTACCTAGATAGCATAATATTGCACAATATTATGCAATATTATATAATATTAAACAATATTTAGCAATATTAAATAATATTGCGAATATTGATCAATATTGTACAATATTTGTATGTTACTAGGGTATTAAAACTTTCATCGAAATTACGCAAATATGTATTTCAATTAATAATGACTAGTCTTACTTGAGCCAACCTTAGTAAAAGTTGAAACATCTTCAATGGAAGTGATTCCCAAAGTTACATTTCTACGTTTATGAAAGCAAGAATTTCTTTCAAGATCTTAATAAAATGAATTATGTATTCAGATCTTTAATTATTACGTACCATTAATTATTCGTATTCAGATTATTTGATACTTTGATATACCATTAAATACGTCAATCATTTGACGTCAATATCAATGACATATCAATTGATATTGACGTCAAATGATTGTATTTGATATGCCATTAAATACGTCGATCATTTGCTACATTCAGATAAATTGGGCTCTTTTTTCATGGTTAATGTTGTTAAATATATTCTAATTTTCATGCATGATATCAAACTCAACTTATTCAAACCGGATTAATGCATAATAATTATAACGATTTTGGGAAGCTGAAACATAAATAAAATATTTATTGATAACCGCAGTTGCAAATTGAATTCCTTAGATTTTAGATCCTGATATGAAATGCACTAATAGCCAATTTTATTCAAAAAAAATTTAAGTTGTTTCGTTATCATAATTGAAATTTGAAACAACTTGAACAAACATAAACCTAGTATGAATTTAGCAAGCAGTTGAAAATGAATAAATAAAATGTACATGCTATTAATAAGCAAAAAAGCGGATAAAAATGTATATTATTTGCAACATGTTTAAATAAAAATCAGGGGTTTTATTTGCTGAATTTTGTTTGACATTTTACGTAGTAGTGAGATAAGGAGAATGTATTCAATATTTCATATTTAAAAATTTCATTTCAAACGAGTGTAAATATATTTTAAATTCTCTCATTTTAATAGTGCCAGAACTGAAATGAACTAAAATTGTGAATATCCAAAAAGAATTACCATATCCAACTCAGGAATTATTGTATCCAAAATTAATACACCTAAACACCTATTTTTTTTTCAAAAAATTAATTGAAAGTTGCAGCATAAAAATTAAATTTCTTAAAATTCAACGGTGTTAATTTTTAAGTATAAAGTAGAAAAATTTAACATGGAAATCAAGATATTTTTGATGGAAACAGTGAATCTGAGATGCATCTTATATGAAATAATTCATTTTTGGTGGTATTAGCAAATACTTCCATTTAGTTTTCTCTTGATTTTAGCTAAGAGATATTTTTCTTGTAAAATATTGCAAGAAAGTATTATCAATATTTGTTTATTGCAAGACTTCTGTTACATTTAAAATCTTAATTCTTCAGAAAAAGATTTTGTAAAACCTTAAGAACTTAAAATGAAGATGTTATGATGCCTAGATGTTATAGAAATATTTTCGGGTAAATTGAATGAACGTTATTAATTTAAAACTAATTGTTTATAATAAATTCGAGTTATTATTTATTTATTTTTTTGAAAAATAGCATAAAAGAAACACACTGCATGCAGACATCATGGCATAAAGACGGATTAAAATTGCAGCAACTGCATAATCACACAAGCCAGAACAGTAAATATGGAATTAATAAATAAAAAATAAAAATTATTAGGATTATTTTTTGAAATATTTTCTAAAAGCTTGATATAGCATATTGTAAAATAATTCCCGTCTTTGAAGGGAATATCCGAACCAAATTTTAGCCAACAATATAAGAATGAAACATACCGACATAATCATATTATTTGAATTCAATACCCTCCCCCCGAATCAATTTTGGAAATAATTTTAGTCTAATTTCATAACTTTCAACAAATTTATAGTGCATACTATAATTTAAAAAATAGAACTTCTATAGAGGATGATAAAAAGAAACTACAAAGCTTCTATTCAATTTCTACATAAAAATTAAATAAAGTGTAAAAAACAACCAGAATTTGTAAGCTATCATTTAAAATAATTTATGTTGGTAAAAAAAAACGATACACCAACCATTGAAGATTGAATTATAGAATTATAAAGGAAAATTATGGAAATAGTTTATCCATAGATCTACCAACTTACCTGCATTAATTTTAAGCAAATTATACGATAAAAATTAATAGTATTATTTTGATTATTTAATATTCTTGATATTGAATATCATAGAATTATTCCCATGTTTGAAAGGAGAATACTTAATAAAATTTAGACAACAATTTAAAAATCAAACATACCGACAAAATGCATGTTATTTAGATTCCAACACCCGAATTAATTTGATAAGTGCTTTTTGCTAAGTTCCTTAATATCAAAACTTCTGCGGTGCATTCCATAAGTTAAAAATCAAACATATATTAGTGTTTAAATTACGTGTAATGCTTTAAAATAAGTGTTAATAATACACTCAGTGTTTTCAAATAAGTTTTAAAAATAAATTCAACGCTTTAAAATAGCTGTTAAAATGCATGTAATGCTTCAATTCAAATCATCAATAAAATTTTATTTAATTGTTACAGACAATTTGAATTTTTTCTACAGTTTAAAATAATATATTCTAAAGAAATAGACGAAAGTTTCACTACACTAAAATTTCGAGACTAAATAACAGAATTTGGGTTATCTCTTTCAAAAATAATCAGCCGTAAAAAAGGAAACTCGCTTTCTTGAAAGATAATATTATTGAACATCTTCACCTTCAATTTTGTGATTTCAAAAATTCTTCCAAAGCGAAAGACAAATATTGAATAAGAAATTGCCAAAGCTCAAAGTTATGTAAGTTACTTAAAAAGCAAAATTCCGTGATCATTAAAAAATCAAATGGAATCCGGAAATTTAATTTGTCATTTATGTCAAAAATGAAAGCTTAATTAAAACTTATTAGAAAGAGGAGATTACATTTTTTGTTTAAATTCAAATACGGAAATCGGAAAAATCTCCAAGTCTTTTTGAAATTTGCTTTAAGAACATTATATTAAACAAATGGTCATTCAATTTGTAATTTACCTTTTTTGATAGAATTGTTTAAATAATCTTTTTTTTTCCTTGCTGAATGAAATTAAGTTTTCAAGAATGACAGCGTTTGTTTTAGTGGAATATAAAGCTAGAAAGAAAATTTGAAAAATTGTTCTTAGTAGTCTCTTTAAATTAATTTGATTGACTTAAAATTCTTTTATCAATAAAATTTTAAATATTCTTAAATCCACTTAAACAAAACAGAATTCTGAGGATTTTTTGTATCAAATACTGTAAAAATATAAGCTTTTCTTGTAATTGTTAAACAACGATTTTATAATATTTTATTTTTTAACATATAACGTAAAATGTTTAACGTAAAACGTTTTTAACATATAACGTAAACTGCCATTTATTTTAATGATCCATTGCTATTCCTGTTTAAAACGCCAAATGTTGAAAGTTTACAGAATTATGTTTAAGCAAATATCGAGGGATATATGGACACTACTTGTAAATATTTGTTATCTTCCATTAAACAATTCTCAACCTCCATACAAAATAAAATCTTGAAATGTTTTCGAAATGGGATTTGAATCTTTTAAAAGCTTACAAACATTTGAAAGGTTCATCGACTGCTCATTCAGATTATTTACTTAATAAGCAAAATAAGATGTTATATGCTAAAATGAGAGTTGATTGAAACTAAGAAATTGTAAAAAATCAAATTACAAATAAATTGCAATTTTATACGTCATAACGTTAATTTTATTAAATTAACAAAATACTCAGAGTGTGACAACGGTGTTTGAGGTCTAGAAAGACCGTGCTACACCATATGATTCCACCTTTAATCAACATGGAAAGCATTGTTAACTAAACAAAATATTAAATATTTGTATTTTTTCATACAAAAAAATTACGGCTTTCGTATTTAGAAAGCATGGCAATAGATGTATAATAAATGTTTTAAATAGCAAATTGCAAGTTTTATTTATTGTCGTTTATCAATTCTTGCAATATTCATAAACTGTTTTTTAAGATAAAATTGTTTCATAAAAACCATTTTAAATTACTTTTTTATAACTGTCTAAAGGAAAATTATACCTTTTTTTCTGTAGAAAGGTCTTTTTAAGCATTTTATTCATTCCTACCTATGCCATATTATATAAGTAACATTTGGAGAAATTTTTGAGATAATTTAAAGTGAGATTAAAATATTCCATTTTTTTAAAAAAAAAAGATGATAGGGTTGAGCTAAAGTGCAATGCAATTGTTTTATAATAGTTTTTTAAAGATAAACCAAAAACCGTTTATATAACTACTAAACATAGAAAAATGAAGAAAAAAATATTTTGTTTTAACTTTGATTCCTCTCTTAATGTTCATAGTAAAAGCATTAGTCAAAATTTATTATAAAGATTTATTATACTTTTTTATTAAATTAATACTAATTTTGACTTTTCAACAAAAACACGTTACTACAATCACATATTTAAGGAAAGCATTGATTCATTTTGATAAGAAAAAGCAGATTAAAATTAATTTTTAAATATTTCTTTCTTAAACTCTTCATAAAATTAATTAAGGGTTTAATGGACAAAAATTTGCATTTTATAATAAGCCCATTTCTTTTTTAACCAGAAATTATATCGTAACCAAATACATTTTGAGAATTTATGCAATAAAACTGTTTTAAGTGAAGTAATCTTTTATTTCCCGTGATAATATTAAACTTAATTTTGCAAAAAAAATTAGGCAGAATATATCAATATTTTTTGCTACCTTTAATTATTACATTATCAAAAGCGAGAGCTGTTAAAATAAGTCTTTAGAAAAGTAGTAATTATTTAGTTTTTTTTAGTGTTTTCATTTGCAACATTTTCTCCATTTTGAGACTTACTCCGGTTATTTGGCCCTTTACAGAAAGCAATTTCACATTTATTTTATCTATAGTTCCATCACATTTATTTTATCTAAAATCTCAAATCAAGTTAATTTTTTCTTGGGGATATAAAGAAGTTATTAGAGGGAAAAATCGGAAGAAACGAAGCCATTGGCAAAAAATGCCTCTTGATAAAACTATGAGTTTCGACAGGGCTTTGAGAAAAGTCATAATCATCCTTATTTAGCCCGGAAATAGGTCACCATTAACCTCTTCTAGATCCTTATTGAACTCTTAAAGCAATCAGAAACTCTCTGTATCTACTCCAAGATCTAATAAATCATGTATTGATTTTTAAGTAACATTTCTCTCATAAAATTTTAAACACCTTTTATAACATTGTTTTTTTTTACATTTAGTTCTAAAATACCGCTTAGAACTTTTTCCAATGCGGTGTACTTTGTATAACAGAAGATTGCAATGAAAGTGTGAAATGGTCCAAATTGTAGTAGATAATAAAATAAGAATTATAACTTGATACTATCCTCTGTTATATATCTATACTTGTTTGTCATACTACTGTATCACATCTGCCTTTGAAAGGATTAGAAATAACAGGCCATATCACTCTACTGTAGCCAATTTTGTTATATTTTATTGTTGAATCTAATATATGTTAAAGTAATTTTCAAGTTAATTATTTCACTACACTCTCATTTTTAATTCAGCATGTTAATTGTGCATTTTATTGTTATTAATTTCATAATTAGTTATCGATTCCAACTGATCTAGCAGATTTAGGATTATTCATTAGTCAAGGAATTATTTTAGAAAAGAAGTTTTTCGTTTTTTCATTGACTACTTTAAAATATTTAAGTAGCATTTGCAAAGGAATCTCTGTTTAGTTCAAACGAATAAGTTTGGTTTCTTGTATCGCATTCAACAACTGCTGTTTGCGAAAACTGGGCAAGTATACAGCACCCAACAAGATTGAAACAATCCATTGCTAAAAATCTACCCATTAGTCTGTAATAAAATGGGTTTTTTTTAGAAATCATCAATAAAAGAATCATCAGAAAGAGAAAATATATAACTTTACTAAATATAACTTTTTACTGTCTATATCATGTCAAGCATTAAACAATGTATCATTTATGGATATTTTCTTATTGTAGATAACGATTTTAGTAGATAGATTTCAATTTCTGTTACAAATACGCTAAAATCTAGAAATAACTGATAGGAAATGAAGCGACATGAAACTAGAGATTTAAAATTCCAAACGAATTAATAATTGTATTGAATTGAAGTGAAATATATATCTCCCTGTCTTAAGAAAACATATACAATATCATACATTCTGCTAAACAGTTTTCTTACTGTAACTACAAATGTATGTATTGGGAAATAAACTAAATTTAAAATAAATATCCTTTTAATTCCCTTGTTAAGAAAGAATGTCATTTGTCAGAACAAGATTGAGATCAATCGATATATTATTGCTAAATTGAGATTTATCAATGTATTATTGATAACTTTGATATTCTTTACTTTTTGATGTTGGTTCATTCATTGTTCATAAATTCAGACTTTAAAGGAACAATTTCTTGGCTTTTAAAAAGTCATGAAACATATTTTTTTTAAAAAAATCGTTACTTCATTTTCATTTTCTGTTCATATATGCTTACAATTTTAATATTCCATCGCTCTATTTCAGAATTAACATAGATTACATGAAAGAAAACTTTAAAAACCATTATTAAAAACGTTTCGATGAAGCTTTTTTTATTGTGAAAAAACAGTTATTTATTGAAATTATTAAAAAATGAGACATTTGTACAGCATTGCTTATAATCCGAAAAAGAGTTATACAGCTAAACAAATAAATAAAAATATGGTTTTTAGTTTTTTCCATGACGATTCTGCAAAGCAAAACTTAAAATATACTTCACTATGGTGAATTGAAGCTTCAAAGTATGGTTAAGCATAGAATAATTTTCATAGAAATTATTAAATATTTTTTAAAAAATCTTTATCCAATAATTATTAATAATTTATTTGGAAAAAAATATTTCAGGAAGGATTTTCTTTTGATTAATGCAATATTAATATAAAATCGCTCCATTCAAAAATAAAAAATATGTATAAAAATAAAGTGCTTATAATAATTTGAAATTTTATATATATATATATATATATATTGTTTTTTAAGATTTGCATACAAAACATTTTTAGACTGATTAAGCAATGATTGTTTACAGTTAATTCTTATTATTTATTCTAAACCTTATTATCGTTTTTTTACTAAAATCAACATGTTTTCTTTATTTCTTAATTTTTGTATTGCGAGTTTTTTTAATCATTCCAAATTTTATAGAATTGTATCGCCCTAATAAATAAAAAAGCTCTAAGATATTCGAAAACAACACGCAACTGATAAAAGAGCAGTTAAAAAAAGCATTGGTGAATTTCTGCTCTGTTTATTTACAAGACGTAGCTTTTCATTCGCCCTCTGTTATTTGTAAATCATCTTATCAACAGCAGCTGTGTTTCCATTCCATAGTACAAATTGGAAAGTCAAATGTTTCTAGCAAATTCACGAATAGTTATTTTTATTTCTAGAGATACTCTGAATCTTTTGTTTGTTTGTTTTTTTTTTGATGAATTCCCACTTCTGTTCCAAATAACAAGGGAGAGAGCACATTTAAAATGTATATATTCGATAAAAACAACTTTCATCAGTTACTTTAAAAACTGAGCATTCGATGCATCAAAGGGTGCTGAATTCTTTCTTTTTTTCTAGACGACAGAGGAGCAGAAATATCACTTGAAGAATTCAAAAACAATAGGAATTTAAATTCAAAGAATTGTCTAGAGAAGAAATTGTTCGACTGGCTAACCTTCCCGAAAATGAATAAATTTCTATCACGGAACAGCAATTTTTCCTTTCCTTTAATTTACTACATCAGCTTAAAATTGTTTAAATGAGCATTCAACTGCTTCTCGATTAAATATAAAAATTATTGCAAGCATTTTGAAAAGTATTGATTTGTTTATGGTCCTAAACTATACATCTTTTAAAAGAATCATCGTCGAAAATAAAATTATACAATTTTAAGCTTTTTTAAAAAATAAAATTAACTGTCAATTATATATCCTCTGAATGATGGTGTATTAAGCTTTCCGTTGTAAATTTCAGGTATTAAAATAGATTATTAAAAGTGTGGAATAATAGTTAGTAATGCATTTACTGTCTGTTATTAAATTCAAAGAAAGCTATATGATAATTGGAGGCTTAAATAAATTAATACTTTTAAAACATTTTTTTTTTCAAAATGAGCATTTTGATGTTTATATCAAGTTGCATACTTCAATCAGTACTTGCATACTCATGCAAATGCATTACGATTGCATCATTAAAGCCTTCCTAGTTGTGGAAAAACGCCACTTTTGTTTGAAAGATCGATAGTGTCATTCTGTGCTCATAATTCCAAGCAAGAACATACTTTCGGTCGAAATTTCACTATTAAACTCTTATAACTAATTTTGGTTATTTATTGACATAAATAACCAAATTATCAAATTTTTCTCCTTTATTAAATCGATATTAAATCTGCCAATAAATCAATTTGAATAATAATAATGTATGAGTAGCAAATTCCTTTTGATTAACGAATTTGAATAATTTATTATTAAACAAATATTCCCATGTGGCAGTTATTGTGTATTAATAATTTGTATTTCTGAAATAGTTATCTATATCAAGACTGGTAACAAGTAAGTCTTTATTTGCAGCAGTGTGACTCGGCAAATTTTATTGGTAAAATCAAAGGAATTCAGTTTGAATTAAGTATGTACGAGAAATATTATTTTAATTTATGATTTCACATTAAAAGGGCAATATACAAATGTAGTTTCTTTTATTATCAACTTTCAGCAAATTAAAAGCACTGTTTATTGAAAATTTCCTTATTTTTTCTCATTTATATATAAATATTTACAGTTAAAAAAGATTATTTTGTCAATGAGAACAACGTCCTTACAGAACGGCGGCCAAGTATCAAACTCTTGAACGCGATGCATTTCTTCGAATCATGAAACACAAGTTTGCTCAGTTGACGGTGTTAATATAATGATTTCTGCTTCTCTCTGAGTGAGATATAACGTATTAGTAAGTAGAAATAAAAAAAATAAGCTCTGCAGGTCAATTCTACGTGTGTGTGTGTGTGTGTGTGTGTGAAGGTTGATTTAAAGAAGCAAGTGCACGGTCTTTAAAGAATTTCTTTTCATGCTTTCTATTAATTAAATCCATTTTTTAAACTTTGCACTCCTAAAAATAATTATATGCGGAATTAATCAGCTAATACAAAGATTTGTGTATTGCTATGAATATATATATATATATATATATATATATATATATATATATATATACATAATTCTTTTAAGTCTAATTTCATTGAAAAATAAATCTACATCTCTTAACCATTATGCAGGCGTTTTTATTTATTAAATTTGAAAAATAAATGAATAAAACATCAAAATGATGCACCATCTTTAATGGTGAGTCAGAGGCACCATCGGAGTGCAAAGAGTTAATTCATCAAAAGATGATAAACAAGGAAGAACGACCACGTGGAAATATATTAAGTTTATATATTTTTACGAAGAAATATGTTGGTTCACCTTTTGTGGGCAAATGAATAGCCCACAAACTCAGAAGATAAAGGGAGTTCGATTAATTAGAAAATAACATTTAGAACATAGATTCTGCGAAATTATTATATATAAGAAGATAGTTAAATATATATAGACATTTATATAAACAAACAAAGAATATTATTACCATTTCTTCATACAAAAAAGTGTATCTCAATTTCCATGTGAAATAAATACATTTGGGCATTCACTTTCCGCAATATTTTCCAGCAATTCGAAATGTTTATATTAATAAAGATCAAACAGAAGTGTTTTCTTAGCTGTGCTTTTTGTTTTCCCATTCCCTTGCAAATACTGAATATAGAAGCAGCAGATGAATAATTCAGGTTTCAAATATCAAAACCCATTGAACGTTTTGAATCCACTCCGAAAGAGTAAACAATTCCATATATTCATCTACGCTTGGCAGTCGTTTGAGCCTCAGTTTTATAGACGTGTGGAGAATTTCCATTTTTATAAATACATATAAGTGGAACTTCGGCATGATTCGTGATGTTTCCATGGTAACAATACTTTACTCAAATTTAGGAAATGTACTAATGTTTGAATGATATCCAAGATCTCACTATTTCCATTTACACCATATGATTCATGAGAATATTACTAGAAGATATTTACGTTGAATCATTCATAACTTTTCTCGCTTATTAATACAATAGCAGTAGAAAACATTTTCTATCATTCAAATATTTGTTTCGAAATTCAATAAAATCAATTATGCAATAAATAAAAAAAATCGAACTTGTATTTAATAGTATTCTTTAATTCTTTTTCTCAAAAAGGGGAAACTTTTTTAACATATGCATATATTTTATATGTGCACCATGTATAAACAAACAACAAAATGTGAACTTACTCAAAAAAACCCTTCGAACTTTTAAAAACCATTAAATGTTTATAGTTAGCTATGTAAAGAAATAAATGGAAGTATTAACATTTTTTTCTAATATATCGTCCATTATCTTAATATTATGAAAATATTACTTTTAATGAAGTACATATTCACTTTTTACTTGAATTTATGAAGTGCTAAGAAGATTATTAGTGTATTTACTCTATTAAAATTTGATTCCATAAAAAAATAACTTCCTTCAATAATTGTTATCCTACCACAGAAGTATTAATTTTGATTGTTATGGCCTATAACAATAATATAAAGAATAAATAACTTTTAATTCTATTTAAAGCATTAATTACTAATCTTGAATATTTATAATAATAATAACAATAATGTTGTATATCTGATTTTTTAAAAAAAAAATTAAAATCGCAAATTTGACTCTGAAAGATAGCTTGTAGAAACAAGAATTGATGATTAAGAATTTAATAACAAGTCACTGCATTAACTATTGAAAAATACAGAAATTTAGTTAAAAACGTTATTTAATCTTGATTTTTATAGCTGAAGAAAATACTTCGAATAAAGATAGCATTCTAAATTGGGGAAATTGTTAATTTGATAAAAAAAAACAAAGAGGAATACACAATTACTATAAGGAATTCTATGAACAATTCCTTCTCATTTATCTGATTTATTTATTTATCCCATTATATCCATTTATTTATTAATTTAAAAAATTCTATTCAAATTCTATTTCTAAGAGTATTGGAGAATACCAGCTCATAATTTTAAGAATATTTCGGTTAGAATTATAACATTCTTTTGCTTTATAGTTCCTTTTGTGAAGCATTTCATATTTTTACATATATTAAATTTTTTATTGGATTTTAAATATCCCTCTATTTTCATATAAAATCATTGATATTCTCTAGCATTATTAGAGCTTACATATTACTAATTAAAAACCTATTTTTACTTTGATATTACAATTAGTTAGCTTTACTTAAAGTATTTTTTTTTTAGATTTTAGATTTGATTTTGATGAATTGGTTAATAATTATATGCACTTATGTATTAGAAATGCCTTTATATGCAAAATACTTACAGTGCTCTCTCTCTCTCTCTCTCTCTCTCTCTCTCTCTCTCTCTCTCTCTC
>JAOUZG010000635.1:413577-435772 GCA_026289955.1 Argiope argentata | reverse complement strand
TGTGTGTGTGTGTGTGTGTGTGTGTGTGTGTGTGTGTGTGTGTGTGTGTGTGTGTGTGTGTGTGTGTGTGTGTGTGTGTGTGTGTGTGTGTCATCATTCAATTATTGTTTTTCAATAAGAATAGGTTATTTCTTTCTAACATCTTAGAAATATTTAAATACATTTAGTTGTTAGCTCCTTTTTCTTTTTGTTATTGAAAAGCCAAGAAGCAAAATAAAATTTCTTTGAATTTTTAAAGTCCTCTAAAAACATCCATGTTCATTTTTTCCCTTACAGTAAATATCAGAAAATTTTTAAATTTTGTCAAAAAAAATTTCTTTGTGTTATTAAATTTAAAGAGAATATCTTGTTTACTGCTAAAAATTTTGCAAAGTTATTTTTTTTTTACACTCTGCGTATAATTTTGAAGAAATTGATAAATATGAATATAAAAATTTAATATCATTGTTCTTGCACTATAGGGAATATTAATTTATTTACTTATAGAGTAGTTATGACTTTCGCATAAAGATATAAACACGTCAAGTTTATTTTTATTCATTATTAAATGCTCTGATAAATAAAAGCATTTTCAAATGACTTTTTCATAATAAGTACATGGAAGCAATTTTTTCAGATTGAATAAATTGTTTACATACATTTTTTACATGCCTATATTATTCAGAAATTGGACATCTTTTTAATATTCATTTAGGAATTTAAAATTTCTCTCACAAAAAGAATACTACATGGATATAAAAACAAATATTCGGCGACAAGCCAAAATAGAAATGTAGAAAATTATTTTCCAAAAAATATTATTTGTTTAAAATGTAATACTAATTTTATAAAATCATACTATGCATTCTAAAACTATAATATGTGGTTTAATCCTGAAATTAAAGGTCTATTTTACTTATTTATTTTATTTTATTTTGCGTTGCTTAAAAATTTTGTTTAATATTAATAACTTGTTTTAATTATATTGGGAATAAAAAAATTGCTGTTGATTATGTTAAATGAATATTTCATAAAATAATTTACATTAAAAAAAGATCTTTTAACAAATAAAAAATGTATTTTTCTTTTAACTTTAGGTGCATATGGTTATGGATGTTAATTTTTTTACAAACATAATTATTTGTTTTCCTTTCGTGAAATTATTCTTTTTGTGTGAAATAAAAACAAAAGAATGTAATTCTATTTTATTATTGGCTTTAAAATTAATATGTAGCACTTATTTTACATTTACTTTTTATATATATTTACAGAATCAACTGACTACATGGAAAGCGTGAAAACAAAATATGATTAAATAGCGTTTTAATAACTTTTTTAATGAACATTCAAATATTACCCTAATTGCATCTAATAAACAGGAATTATTTATAAAATATTTAGTATTGAAAATATATTGCTGCATTCTATAAGGTTGATATATTATTTATGAAGCTAAATAGTAAGATAAAAGAAGAAATGAATATTCATATTATTAAAGCCGTCAGTTATAAATTGCTTTTTATATTCATTATCAGCAGTATCTTCTGCAAACACAACTACTTAGAGCGTATTTCACAGATATATAGGTTTAAATGATGGAAATCTTGGTATCGACTAACATTTTTATTTAAAATATTAAAAGAAAAAATGCCACTTATTGATTGACATTTCTTTCGAATATTCGATATCTTGTTATTTATTTTCATACTCGACTCTATGTCACTTTATAAAGTGTTTTTTTACTTTCTAAAATATAAGAAAGGGCCGCATATCAATCAAGTATTTAAAAAATTATTAATATCCACTTGATTAATAGAAGGATTTTTTATTGTTTACAAAAAGTTATTTATGCTTTATATTGAAAAAAATATTTACTTCTATCAGAAAAGAAACACTTAAATTTCATGTGTTTATCATTAACTTTTTGTCAATTAATTAAAATCTAATCAGGAATAAGAAAATATTAATAATCGGAAGATTTATTTGAAGTGAATTAATCGGAAGCATTCCAACAATTATCAACCTCATAAAACTCCGCATTTAGATTACTGAATCATCTTTGTATTAATAAAAAACATTAATACGTAAAAATCATGGAGATGCTGTCGTGTCCGCTTTTTACCACTGAAAGAGGGGTGCAGTAGCTTCTGAGGGTATGCGCCTTTGAGCACCCGAGGGCAGAAGTCTGACTTCTAGCTCATATGAGGATGAAACACACACCCACACGCTTGTACAGCCCCTTTTTACAGGGGAGCACATTTACACATCTCACAGATAGAACAGAGAATAACCATGCCCGAACCGGGACTTGAACCCGGGACTCACAGAACACGAGGAAGACGCGCTACCTCTGTGCCAGAAAGCCGGCACATAAAAATCATTATAAGAATAAAACAAAGATTAAATCAAATTTAAGAAAATCTGAGTTTTAAGAACATACATAGTCACTTTACAAAACTATATCTATTTGTAATAAGATATTTTTTAAATACTATCATTATCTATTTTGAAATTCTAAATATTTCGGTTACTGATTTTTCATATCATTAAAATACTTAATTAGTTACGTTTCTAATCATTTAAATTTTAATGAATATAAAATATTGTAGTTGAAAATAGTTTTATAATAAAATGGCCCAAAGCAAAACAAAACAAAAAAAAAAACATTTTCTATTCTTTAAAAAAAAAGTATTTCGAATAAAGCATCGTATTAACAAATATACTTAAATATAGCATCACGTTTCAAGAAACACCATTAACTGTTTACTTCTAATGACAGCTGTCGCAATAAGAAAAGAAAAATAGTATCCCTGTTTTTAGATACTGATCATTTTGGTAACGGATTGGCTGAGGAACTCATCTGAAAACCCACGGGATTGGATGAGGGCCGAAATGGTGCGGAAATAAAATACTTGAGGGATCCGAAAGATTTCATGCATGGCTTAGTGAAGGAACGATGCAGATATTTATTCTGATAATCGATTGAAAAAGAAATAAATAGGAAAATCTATACCTCGGAGAGAAAAGCCGCTTTAAAAAATCTACAGCTATGATTTTTGGCGAGCATTTCTACTTATTTGTGTCTTTTTCAAAAACCAAATGTCACAAAAATAAATATTACCAGTTTAATTGAAAGTGAGAAATGATAAATGGTGCTGAGATAAGGCTGAATTTATCTGGAAGTAGATATGTATTGGTTTTGATTTGATTAATTGCCAAAAGTACCAACTATTTTCAGTAAAATCGCTTGGTTTAAAAAAATTTGTAATATATGAATTCTTAATATTCGTAATTATTACACAATAATGACTTACAGTTAATATAGGTGTTGCATGACAAGTTTCTTTGCTACTCGACAAAGTACACATCTCTTATTTCTGATATTAAAACCCAAACACTACTTATAGTATACGGGAAAACTAAATAGAATATAATGCTTTAAAGTATTCGAGAAAATAGCAAGATCACCTGCTTTAGTGGTTTACTTGAGATAAAATTTCTAAGAAATGGAATTTTTTTTAATTAATTTATAAACTTGGATAAGAAATTTTATTAATTTTTCAATAATTATATTTGATGTAAAATATTATTTCTATATTTATATTAGTTCTTTTTTTTCAATAAAAATTATTTCAGCTAAAGAATTTTTTAATTCTTTTCTTATAATATAAGTGAGATTAAGGTACTTTAGTTTCTTAGAACAAATAATCAAAACAATAGTTTCTAAATTTGTCACAGATATTGCCCTTTTAGAGAAAAGAAAATTATCTGTTTTTTTTTATGGGATTGAATGCTTTAAAATTTTGAATATAACCTTACTTAAATAAAACATACAATGTTTTAAGAATTCATCAAAATCATTTTGGTGGATGCAATTGCACAAAAAAAATTGTTCTGAAAGTATAAATTTAATAGTCGTGCATTTTTTTTTTCAAATACCCACAAATTTTTATAGGTTTTATAATAATACTTTTAATATGTTGTAATTCAAATGAAACCACTTTCATTAAATTAAATATTTAAAGTTCAGTCTTTGCTTTTTCGAATATTTTCTTTGAAATTTAACAGATTCTTTTAAAAATTCTTAATTTTGTTTTTGTGCTACGTTTACTGCATTAAAGTAACATTTATTTTCATTTTTTGTTAATCCGATTTTGTCTCCCAAATATTTTATGTAAACATTTGAGACGTTTTAACAATTTAAGTATTTTATGTTAAACTTAATGGATTCATTTCCGGTGTATTCTTTCTAAGTATTTTTTTCTTCAGAAAGTTCCTTTACATTACTTATTTACAACAATAATCCGCTTAGTTTCTGAATTGCCATTTTTTTCCTCTGTAAATAAAAAAGATGCTAAAAATTCATGCTAAGAATATATCCATCTTAAAATATTCTAGCGTTCTAAGACCTCAGTTTTAAAAAGTTGAATTTACGGATCAAATATGGCATCTAATTTCCTTAGTTACTGGCGTCATGTCTGCCTACAACTTCAAGAATACTTTGAACGACCGTCAAATGATGAGGAAGACAATATGGTAACTCCAAAAAGTCTCGATAAGCTAATGAAAGGATGTATGTCTCATGACATTGGTTTTAACATTATAAAGCATGCTTTTTGTTACGAATAATTCTCACACAAGAATGATACAAACATGCAGACTTTATTATCTATAAAAAAATACGTATTAAATATTTGAAAAAGTAGCTACAAATTCACAAAGGATTAACTCTATTTAATCTGCTAACTCGATTAACAGCATAATTTTGGAACACAAGACAACGAGAGAAGACGTTCTCTCAAACTAAACCAACAAACGTATCATGTTCTTCGAACTAACCTGAATCTTCTCCTTAAGTCGCGTCTTTTAAATAGCGTCCTACTAAATTAGGCGAGGTAAAATCAGAAACGTCCTAGGCAAGTGTGGAAATTTCTCCAAAATTCTATAAGGACAAACCTTTATTTCTTAATTTCTTCTATACATTTTAGTGTATAGTAGAACCCGTTAGCAACCCCATTACGTCGTCAACACATCTACATCGCCAAATTAGTCAAATATGGCGATCTTCTGTTGTAAATCCCTTAAAACGGTATTTTTTCGCTGACACGTGACTCCATTGCAGTTACACTTATACAATTGAAATATTTACAAATATTTACACAGAAATTCATATATATAGATATATATGTAATATTTGCATCTAATTTACACAAAATTCATACAATTATAAATTATTCTAATTCATATACGATCATCTTAGTGAAATCAACTTTTGAAGCATGTCTATATGTCTCTATAAATAGGCTATTCCACAAGGTATAAAAATTAAATATATTTGTTTATATTATATTATATAGTATTATATTTGTTTTTTATTTAAACATTTTAAAACTAATAGAAAGTGTCTATCTCTAAATTCTATACTCTATAAATTATTGAAACTTTTCGTAAATCCAATTATTAAAAGAATTGACGAAAAATAATCTACAAAGTCAAAACTTAAATCCGACATATAAATGCATTATAAACTTCGAAACTAGTTTCGTAAAACCCGCGAACTCTTATTTAGACCCAGTTTTGTGAATTAAAGAATGATAGAAAATTTTTATTAATACCCACTTCCAGCATTTTACTGAAATTCTCAGCGCAATATTCAATTACACAGAATCTATATAAGCTTTTTAAGATCCAAAATAACATTCAGAATTTTTTTAACAAAACCTTAATTTCCTTCAGAATGAACTAATATTTCTCCGCTTTAAGATTTAACATTAATTACAAACGCGGTGACAGAAAATTGAACACGAACTATTCACAAGTTTAAAATTATTTAAAGTGGCTTAAAAACAGCATTCCGGGTTTCATTAAAAATTGAAGGACATTCTATAATTAAATTTATTTTCAACGTCAAAAATGAAAACTTAATTAAATGTTCCTTGGTAAGAGAAATTCGTAGAAATTAAATGGAAAAAGGTATATTTGAAGAATGTGCAAGACTTTTTCAAACATCATTAAGGTTCGTTTTAAGAAAATTCAATTATATAATGTTCTTTGCATCTATAATAAATCTATTTGAAAAGACTGATTAGACATTGACTTTTTCATTTATCTTTTTTACATGAAATAAAATTAAAGATTGGAATATTGCAAGTTTCATTACTTTGAAATGTACTTTTTGAATAGTTTTTAAATGATTAAAAAACAGTAAATTCTCTATTTACAATTTATTGGCATAAAACATTAATTTTTAAGCTCCATTTTTTTCTCAATTTCTTTAACTAACGTAAAAGATTTATAATCCAATTTTAAACCATATAAAAATATTTTAAAAAGTATACTTTAAGCAATGTATAATCCCTTTTAAAAGAATTTAAAATAAAATCGCGTATTTTGTATTTATTCCTTACACATTTTGAAAAACTTTTCTTAAAAGAAAATTCCTCAGAAATCCAATAAAATCCGAATAAAATTACCCATAAATTGATATTTTTTATAATATTTATAATAAAAATATTTTTTTAAAAACATTGTTACATGAAAGTTGTCTCAATATTTTAAAACAAGGACAGAGACGGGTGCTTTCAAAATTTTAAAAATGTATATGCTTGAAAAATATATTATATCACGTGAATTATGAATACATTATTCTCATATTCATAAGACTAATTTCTTTGATAAAAGAAATAAATGTTGACAAATCAATTTGATATCTCTAAAGAGTACATTAAAATAAACTTTTAAATCAAAATCTTAACATTTTCACCATGTTTACCACATAACAGTCATTTCTATATTTTGTATAATATGAAATTAAGTAAGAATTCCATCACTAATTAAAAGCTATTTCATATTTTAAAGCAACTTTTTCTTTTTCATTTATATTTCTTAAAATTATGTTTAGATGCTTACATATTTTGGCATGAGCGAATGTTTAGAAAATATGTTAAAATGTTTGTATTATATTTACGTTTGTAAATATGTCATTATCAAGAATCTTATTTACTTTTTCAGCTACAATATCTGCATTATTTTAATTTTGATACTGCAAGATATCTTCATTTTCTTATACTTATTATTTTCTTTGACTAATACAATAATTTTGTAGTGAATGCCTGTTGTAAGTCATTTATACATATTATAATTTACGTATGTCTACGATAAATCATTTATACCGATAATAAATCATACTTATCATAAATCATACTCATCATATCAGATGTCTTTAAACTATAGGCTCCATCGGGGCTGTGTGTTGCGTAATTGTATCGTCGCTCATCATTCGAGTATTAACTCGTGAAGCTTTAAAAAAGCTATTATCTCCCGTTTTACTTAGAAACGCACTTGCCCACTGCATAGGTGAGACCCGTAGTAAAAATCAGATGTTTAGTTTCTTTGGTTAAATGGTAAATAAAATTATTTTTTAAAAAACGTTCCAATGATTGGAATCACAACAAAATACACGCAACCCAAATTACGGCAGTTTCGTGTAAAATATTTTCTCCAAAGTTGCTGAATTATTCCCAAAACATTTTATATTCATTAACTTAGAATAAATTGATAGAACAGCTAATTTTGTTACTGTTTCATGCATGATTTTAAAAAGTATTATAAACAGACTTTTACAAAACCAGAAATAAATGAATCGCCAGATTAAAAAACCTTATTATACAAACATTTTCAAAAATTCAATGTCAAGACAATTTTATTTTGTAATCATTCTCGTACAGGCATTTTTCGCTCGATTAACAGAAAAAATACCTGAATAAGTCCCATCTTTGAAAGTTTGAATGAAATCCATTGAATCCCTCTAATGTCTTCTTTGCTCGTAATTATGATCATCAGCTTCATGGCGTCCACCTACGTGTCATTACAATGAAGAACAGTTTCTGAAACGTGGGGAATTTTCAGTTTTCCTCTCATCATATAAATGAACATTCGAAATAAAAAAAAAGATTGTTATGATCTTTCTAATAATCTTATTTTCAGATTTAAAATGTTACCAACATTATTTTTTTACTAGTTTTATTTGATAAAACTTTTAAAAGTGGATAGGATGAGTTTTTACAGAACCAAATTAGCTATATTATTAAGTTTAATGCAAAAAATCAAAAAGAAAAATATGATGAATCCGATCTGAAGTCTTTTTTTATGGGTCACCATCAGGTAGGGATTCAAATCAGTATTATTTTATTTTTTGTGAGCGTTTGATTTTCGTTTGAAAATTAACTCCTTGATTATCTAAAAATCCCATGAAATGGATGTTTTTGTGATAAATTAGTACCACAAAATTAAAAATGAAATAAATTACGCAATAACAATATTTTAAATCTAAATAGGATCACAGCAAAATCTTCAAAACCAAAGATCAAAAGACCATAAAACATATGAAAAATCAGGAAAATATATATCAAAATACAATTAGTATCAAAGTTGAATCATAGAATAACGGGCAAAATCATTTCTAAAATTTTAACATCTAAATACGATCATAGCAAATTCATCAAAACCAAATGACAAAAAGATCGTAAGACATAAACCCAAAAACATTAACTATTTGCACACCGATATTATCTCTTAATCTCTATTCAAGTTTGTGCATCATTTTGACGTTTTATTTATTTATTTATTTTTCAAATTTAATTATTGCAAACGCCTACATAATGATTAAGAGATGTAGATTAATTTTTGAAAGAAACTCGACTTAAAAGAATTATGTATATTTATTTTTCACATCAATGGGCAAATATTTGTATTAGGTGAATAATTTTGCATCTAATTATTTTTCGGAGTTCAAAGGTCAAAATACGAAAGATAAGCACAAACCAGCAAACCAGCAAAAGAACAACTCCGAAAAAATAGTGTGAAGGAAGTAAACCTATGAGTGCAGTCGTACCTCGTTAACGAGGTACAATTACAGAAAAAAATTCTTGGTTCGAATAAATGTTTGAGGGTCTGACCCTTGAAAAAGTCTTCAAGCCAGATTCCTCGTATTTTTCTCTTTGGACATTTTTTTGTATTAAGCTTATTAATTGCTAATTTGGTTAAGTTCATTTATGTTTCAGTTGTGATGGTTCTCTAGCTCAGAGGTACCGCGTCTTCCTCGTGTTCTGGGAGTCCCGGGTTCGACTCTTGGTTCAGGCAGGGTTGTTCTTCTGTGTGCTATCTGTGAGATGTGTAACTGTGCCACCCTGTAAAAAGGGGATGTGCAAGTGAAAGCGTAATAAGTGTGTAGCTAAGTCGTACTCTTGGCCCTAGTTAGTGCTACTTCGAAAACAAGAGACGATTTAGGCTTAAATCTACTGATGCTTTAATCAGGGGGGCTTGTCCAATGGCAAATGCCATAAGTAACAATAACAACAAACATGTTTTAGTTGTAGAAATATTAGTGTTCTCTAAATACAATTTATGTTTTGGTTCAGGAAATATTTAGATGTATTTCATATTGCTTGCCTTTGAATGGATAGTTACTTAATGTGTTTTACAGACTTATTTTAGATTTTTCAGGAAGAAAGCTTTAAAATTTTGGTACTTTATCCGTCTGTTACAATTTTTAGTGCCAAAATTTAAGTAATATTTATTCATGTAATGAAATATACATAAATTGCTTTTGTTCAATTTTTGATTTATATTCTGAAATATAAAATGAATACAAACATAAAAATGTTTCAATGTTAAAAATAATTTTAAAATGAGATTATAAGTAATGAGATTTCTGACAAATTTATCATAACTTATGATACATATGATCACTGAATAAAATTTTATTCCCATATTTAAAATCGATAAAGTGAGTTCAAAAGCTTGAAAAAACTACTTTTCTGAAAAAGAAAACCTCCGCAATTACTAAAAAGTCGAACTTCTTGATTTCGATAATTGCCGCGCTATAAACTTTCGTAAATAAAAAAAAACGAAATTGATGTGTATATTTAGCTTTTGGAGTTTATAGTAAAATGTGGAAGGGACAGAAATTTAGAACTCTATATGTAATTTATCTTGTTGTCTAACATCAGATAAATTGCTTATAGATTGATAATTACAAAATATCGCTTTTCTTATTTAATCTTGCTTTGATTTACGTTAGATATTTAATCAAACTAAATAACAGTTTGATTTTCTTTCGATTTGTCTATTTGCGCTTATATTAGCATGATAAAACAGTATGTTTATTAAACTAATTATTAATTTATGATTTAAAACGATATCGTACAGTCGAACAAAAATAATGAGGCTCTTATGTGACTTCTTAATTCTTATTGTATCTTCACAAAATTAGTGTAGATGGAAAAAATGTAATGATTACATCAAAAAATTGATCACCTGAATTAATTAACATACATAGTTGATTCATGATTCATTGATATCTAGATTTTTTCCCTTAACGGAAATCAGTATTTCAATAATTTGATCAAATTTCAAAAAGTGAATTTCTTTAAAACATTTGGACAATTCAGGGCAATCTGTAATAGTAATTCTTTGTTTAAAATAAAAATTATGAATATTAATCTTTACATTGGATTAACGGGCTCAATTATATAAACAATTACTCTTTACGTAACCTTTTTTTGCACAAAGATTAGCAGTTATTTTTAAAATTTTTATAATTAAATAAAAGCAGTAATTTACAGGTACTTTCAGAGAAACAGAATTTTAAATTAACATTTTAAAAAGTAACAAAAAAAGAACTTTATTTATTCTCAAATATAACTTATTTATTTTTTCAAATTGCTCTTGAGAAGATAGTTAGGAACATTTTAAACTTTAAATGAATTTTCATCAACCTTTGTTATTTTAATTAGTATAGAAACACGATATTTCAAGCACAAATAATTTTTAAATTTCTAAACTAAGTTTATTCAATAAAACTTCCCAATTTACAAAAATTTTATATCTAGATATTTTGCAATTATTTTAAAGTAATGATTTATTATCACTGTATATTTATAAATTAGTTTAACACTTTTCTCATCTTTAATTCCATATTTTTTTCTACATCTCTACCTATATCTGTCAATGGAAGTTCCTTTCAAGAGACGGCTACGTATTGTAGATGAGATTAAGAAAAAAGACTCATTTTGCACTAAGTATTTATTATCAATTTCCTCATCAAGGTCAGATTTAAACCTAAAAAATTTACCTTCAATTAAATTAAGAGAAACAAATGAAAGAAATTCAAATCATTTTGACAGAGTTTCATTTTAGAAAATGCTAAATCAATAAAAGTATTATTTGTGTTTTATAATATAATATTTATAACACCTTATCATTAAAGTTATATTTTATACCATTCAATATCAAAATACACAATTGCATCTACATAAAAGCTGCCAAAATTTTAGATCGCAAAGATTATTTTTTAATATCTTCTTACAACATGCAATCATATAGGATTAAAATATCAGGGATTGAACATATTAGTCGAAGTAATATACAAATATATTCCATCATCTTTATAGCTTTTTTATAACTTTACACAAATGTAATATATTTGCAAAACTAAATTTTTATAAAGGATTATATAACAGGAAATTCCAAAGTTTTAAAAAAGCAAAGCACACATATATTGAAATACCATATATGCAAAATACAATTTTTATTAAATGCAAATATCATACAATGTTCAAAAAGATAAGTTGTGTTAGAGAACATTAGCGTAATTTCTAAATGCGAATAAAATGTTGTTACCATGGTAACACCACGCACAATACTAAAGTTTCACCTAAATAAGTTTAAGCAAATGGAAAATCTGCGCACGTCCCAAGATTGAAAATCGAAAAGCAGTCGAAATAGACAATAAATAGTAAAGTGTTTCACGTATTCTTTAGATTTAAAACTGCAAATGGAACTTGATATTGGGATCTTGAATTATTCATCTGCTGTTTTTAAATTCCGGATTTATGCCCAAGTTGATAGACCGCATACTAGACAAAAGCTTTTACGAATACCCATTATATATAAATACTATAAATTGTTAAAAATAATTGCAAAAATTGAATTATGAAGTACAATTTATTTTATTCAATAGGCATTTCCTTTGTATAAAATATACTATTTTTTTCAATTCTTACTATTAGCTCTCTCTCTCTCTCTCTGTATATATATATATATATATATATATATATATATATATATACCTTGTTCAAATGTTCAGTCGTTAATAATACAATACTTTTTATTCATCCAATCAAGTTGAAGTAAACTTTTTTTTTAGTTTCTAGTGGATGACATTCGTTGTTAATATAGTTTTTTCGAATATTAATTCATTAATTTTTTATTAATTAATTAAAAATTAAATTTTCCTCCAAAAATCTACTATTCCCCGCTGTCAAATAAGTAACAAATTCAGTTAGTTTTTCCTCACGCCAATTAGGTTAGATTTAGTAGATTTTTTGAAGATATTAAACAATTATATTAAACAATTTTGGGCTTTTTCATGATGTTTGATGCATTAAAAATTGAACATTATTAATTAATAGATTTCTCCAATTCATTTTGTACATTCGAATTTTAAAAAATACAGAATAAAGAAAATTTGAAATTCCCAATTTGTATTTCACTGCCCCAACTGATGTAGAAAATTCACTTGCTTTGTGTTGTCACAATTGGCTTTGAATCCTCTATTCACGTTGAAAATTCAATGCTAGTATAATTTTTTGGTCAATAACTTATAGTAATTGTAATTGTTAGGCCTGGAGAGAGTGGTTGGCAGGGCTTTGGATTTGCATCCCCTCGAATGCGAGTTCGAGCCTGCCAGCCTTTGACTCTCCGTGTGTGGTGATAGTTAAATCTACGGCGGTCACAAATTTATCTATCTGGAGAATAATACCACTGGGAGAGTTGATTCAGTGGTGATCGTTCTCTGTTTCAGATTTAAATTACAATCTGGGAATGAATGAATAAAATGTAGGAATGAAGCTCGCCCTTATAAAGGGTTTGTAACGTATTTGAGCTAGAAATATTTCTACCCTGAGATGCTGAAAGGACCCTTTCATCAGAAGTTACCTCACCTCTCTTTCTGTTATAAAGCGACGCACGAGAACAACAATTGTAATTTTTTAAATAAAAAATTACTAAAATAAAAAATTTCCAAACTTCCTAAGTTTTTCCTATTATCTTAAGTAGAAATTGCTTTTAAAAAATTGTTTTTTACATTACTTGTTCAATAGACATTTATCTTGTGTCAATTATACTATGCCTTTTATATCGCAAGTTCAAAATAAAATAATATTTGAAGCCTCTATATAATTATCAAAATCCCTGATCATTTTCAGTACATTTTAATCTGGCTCTTAAAAAACTCAAAATTTGTAGAATGTGAAATTAATGAAAATTAAATTTTGAATTTATTCATACTAGTTACTTTATTTTAAAATAGATTGATAAACTTTTGGAGTTCACAATTTTTGTCTCAAATATAAATTTCACAGTAATATTCAAGCTAATATCTACACATAATAAATATAAAGGTCTGTATTTTTATAGAGAATAGAACTCGTTATTTTCTATGCTTGTAATGTTGTACTTTTCTAAGCTTACAACATGTACTCATCTTCAACCAGAATATATAGTTGTCACTTATCGGGTTTCCGACACCTCGAATGTAATAATTTGAGGTTTGCTTTTATTGTTTTATCAGTAAATTTTTTTCACTAGTATAAAACTTTGAAATTATATATAATTTTAACCGGATTCTATAATTTTCTATAATTCTATAATTTTAACCGGAAGCTATATACTTGCAAATGATTAATTCTGTTTGGGAAATTAAAGAGTCGCTAATGATGCTGTCATTTAGTTTTAATTAGAATTCAATAGTAGTAAGTTGACATTTATAATCATTTTTCCAGTACAAGATATCTTTTTTAAACAGATGCAGTATGCCTACCGGTAAAAGTATTATGAAACGAATAAAAAAGTAAGAAATATCTCTATATCATCTTATCAAAAATGAAGGAAAATTTTATTTCTGGAGTCAATGTAATTTAATTTAATTCATATTTGGTAGTTATTTTCACATATATAATTCAAAATACATAAATATTTTAAATTCGTTGATACCTCAGAATTTTTCAAACTGAGCACAAAAATTAAATATAATTGAATAATCCTGAAAGAAAAATATGGATATTATTAATTTTATAATATTTAATTTTAAAAAATTACCACATTAATTCCATTTGTTACATTTTAACTTTAAAATATAATGCTGCTTGCTCATCGGTAATATGTGGTATCTAGAACTGAATGAAGGTTTTAAAATCGTAACTTTTCTTTATAGTACCAATTTCTCTCAGAAGATAAGGTTGTTTTAGATTTGATTCTCATAAATTGGTGAAGAATATTCTAGGAATTGGAAGTCAGTGAAAAAAAAAGAGCATTGTAGTTTAAAAACAAGCTCTCAATAAATTTTGATGATATGAAAACTTTGTTTCCTATGGGCTATAAGTCTTTTTATTTCTTGATGTTACATGGAAGAAAGAAATAGCAAGATATAAATTCTTTACTGTTTTAATCAAATGTTTTTTAAGATCAATCTCCAGCCATTTCAATGAATTTATTTATTTGTAGAAATGAAGCAGAAAATGATGAAAGTGTATTTAAAAGTTAAACATATGGAAACTCGTTTTATTTATATGCAATTTAAGAGAGACTTATTTCTGTAGAAAAAGAAGAGGACGTTGATCTGAAGTGAAAATAACTAAATTCTGGAAAGTTACTATTGAAAACAGAGTATTTAAAATTTGCATTGTATCAGAAAACCAAGAATTTTGAAATTGAATCTTTTTTAAGGATTTACGATAAATGTCATGATATTTTTAATAATACTTTTAAATAAGACAGTCTTTAATTTTTTTTAATTTCGGAAACAAATATATTTTTATGACTTTTTCACAGATTACTCATATATATTATTAGATTCATTATAAAAACAGCAAAGACTTCACCGTTGAAGTTTCTATTAATTATATAACTGTAATCGGACCATTTAAGCATCTTTTATAGTTAAACCATCGTCTTCGGTATCGTTTGGAAGTTAAAGGAAGAGAACAGACTAATTTGGAATTCAATAGTTACGGTACAGCTCCTTCTATAAAGGATACATTTTATCAATGGAGTGAAGATAACTCGAACTCGCATCATTTCTGTACATAACATGGAAGCAAAAATCAACTAGTTCTATAGCTTACTACAACATATTTTACTTGTTTAAGTATTTCATAAAACAAAGGCATAATTATTTCGAAATATAGGCATTTAATGACGATTCATTCATTATTTCAATTTCACAATGCAGCCAAGGATAACTAAGCGGTTACTTCCTGTAAAAAGAAACATATTATAACTATTATTATCAGTTTTATTATTATTATCATCCGCTTTCATTCCAGTGAAACTAATATTCCTTCCAGAGTCTGTTTACACATGTTTTGGTAAATTACATATCATAGTCAGGAGCGTCAAAACAATCCAGAAAGTATCTAAGTTAATCAGATATTGCATTCAAGAAAATACACGTGGAAAGTATCTGTATCTAACTTATAACTGCAGTTAACTATCATCTACTGCTATAAAAAGCAGATTGTGATAACATTTAGAATAACAAATGTTCCCATATGGAAAGAGAATAAAGCATCATACTCAGAATGTATTTAGTATGACAAAAATACGAACACAGACAATGCTCATTCAAGTTTAATTCATAAAGAATAATCATCAAGATCATGTATGTATATTGTGAAGGAATTGTGTTTTCGTAAATTAGTGAAAAAGCACGGAACTCAGTCTATTGCTTAGATTTTACTTTCAGCTTAGCATCCGATTTTGAGTAAGTAAGTATTAAAGAAATTTAAAAACTCATTTCTGTAAAAAGACAAGGTAGATTTTGTATTCTATTGAAGTTATAATCTGTTGAAGATCTTTAATCCTAAATGTAAAGTTTTAAGTTTTAAACATTATCATCTCCTATAAATCTATAATTTTTTATTATTTGAAAATGATGTCAAAACAAATAATTTCACACATTTGCAAAAGGAGTATAATTAAAAAAGTTTTATATTGAGAGTTCCAGGATCGAGTCCCGGTTTGGGCATGGTTGCTCTTCTGTGTACTATCCGTGAGATTTGTGACTGTGCCCTCCTGTAAAAAGGGGCTGTGCAAGCAAATGTGGTGAGTGTGTAGCCAAGTCGTACTCTTGGCCCTAGTTGGCGCTACTTCCAAAACAAGAGTCGCTCCTTTCGGTTTAAATCTGCTGCTGTATCACCGGGGGGCTTCTCCATAGACAAGTGCCATAAGTAACAACAAAAACAAGGTTTATATTCCAATTTTAATTAAATTAATATTTAAATCATTATAAATCATAATTTTTAATGTTGTTGTTTTTCTCATACCCATGGATAGAAAACAAAGAAAAAAAAGAAAGGAAAAGAAAAAAATATGCAGAGGAGTTTCTAAATTTTGTCAAAAGTCTTGACAACTGCAGCTGACAAGACTGTACAGAACTTCCTGTAATGCTTCGCTCAGGGGTATCAATTCGTTATTCAAAAATATTCTTGGCAATAGCTGGGCATTCCAGGATGTGGATGGGCATGAGCTGGAATCCGGGACAGTTTTTAAAGGAAACATACGATCTTAATTTGTCCGTATGAATCTTAATGCCTCTAAAATGGTTGTTTTGATCCTAGATATTGTAGTTGGGATAATTTTGGGGCTATCAAAATCTGTAACAAGGGGATTTTTCGAGGTATCCTTCAAAATCCTAGACCTGGCTACTGCACTGACATCAGCAAGTGTGGTGGTAGTGGGTTTTTGATTTAGGTTTCTAGCTTGCTAGGTCAAATAATCTGAACAAGTATATAATTTTTAATACAAAATCTAAATTAAGTATTTTCTATACAGTTTTTTTGCTTGTTTGTTTCCCAAATATCAGCATTTTAATTATCATATAATTTTCCAAATGATTTAAAAATTAAACATATAGAAATTCGATTGTTCATAAACATTAAATCCATTTTCGAAATATTATTTGGTTATATGAAAAAAAATCATGTTCCTTATCAACTGAGCCCCGATATTTAATGAGTCTCACTCTACAACTCATTTTTTAGTTAAGGTACTAGATAATATATTTCTTAGGCTATCTGCAAAATTTAAAATAAATTTTTTGATATTAATCATTAAAGTTGTTTTAAGTGCATAAAAGATGAAATAAAAAATTCTTCCGAATCCTTGCAAAACATTTGTTTATTTTTAGCAGTTTACTCTCTCTTATTCCACGAAAAAGAATTCCATTTGTTTACTCATTTCAATAAGATACTTTTTCCTTTTATCCACATTATCATACCTTCCAAGAAACTACAAAAAAGTACGCAGTAATGCTGAAAATTGGCACAGCTTTTAAAGAAACTTTCTTTTTGAATACATACATTTAAAATGTGTTCCGTGGCGTTATTCAGAATAAAACGCATCTATTCATCACCACCCAGAGCATTCGGAATGTCAGAACTTCGTGAAACTAAAAATAACCGAGGCTGGTGAAAAACAGTTGGCGTTCCATTTTAAATACTTAGTAAAACAAAACAAAACTGAAACGCAGCTGCAATTGATAAAGTAATGTTTTACAAATGATGAAACTCAACCATAAAACAACTTGTAAATAAACAGAAAAAAATTGGAGTTCTTTCAAAATATCTTTTCAATATTGGTTTAGATAAATTTGTTTTTTTTTGTTATCGAAATATTTTAAAAGTTGTTTTTGAAAAGAAAGAGGTAGAAGGGGAAGAGATTAAAAATGGAATATTTTAAAATCTCGCACATTAAATTTATGGGGGTTTGATTAAATACCATCAAAATTATTTAATTTCATAAATATTTTTTGGATAAAATATAAAATATTTGAATCGGTGTGTAGTTTATCTACGCATTGTGCATAATAACTAGTTATTCTATTGAATAACAAAACCTATTTAAGAAAACTAAGAATAAAAGATAATGACGATGCGAATCGTTTATAATCTTGAAGTAAAGTGAGGGCAAATTATCATTTTTATCATCTTTATTTCAATGGCCATATAGAATGTGAATTGTTTTATTACACTTGGAGTATGTGCGTGCCTCATTAGTTTCTTTGAACTCGAAAACATCTTTGGTAAACCGATCATCAATTTAATTTTTTACCGAATACAAGCTTATCTATGGTTTTTCAAACATGCACTTTTTTTTCGCTTAGGAGATGTTAATATTTTTGGCGTTTTGAAGTTGCGTATTAGTTGAAATGCTTATATAATAAGCGAAATGTTTAATCGTTTCATCCAGTGCTGATCAATTTTTGGCATTTTATAAAATGCCTATTTATTCAATTGAATGTTGGCTTTTATACATTAACATTAATAGTAAGCTGTAATTAATAGAGAACAATATTTGTAAATCATTATTATATATAAAAATTAATAGGTTTGTGGTTATGTTTGGGATGATTTGTTTTAAAATCTCCAAAGATTGCATCTTTTTGAATTGCTTCATAGGACTGAACATTAATGAAACCAAAATATAGAAATTAAATGCCGAATTTTTATATAAAAAAATTGAGATTAATTAATTTTAATTATACTTTTAAGTAAATTAAATTATTAAGTTATTAAATAAATTAAATTATTAATCATTAATTAATAATTTGTTATTAATAATAATAATTTAATGATTAATTAATAGTTGAAACTAATTAATTAATAATTTAAAGATTAATGAATAATTTAATTATTAATGATTACTAATAATTTAGTTAATTTACTAACACTATTAATTTAAGTACATTTCTTTTTAGCTTTTTAGATAAAAAGAAGTATAATTAAAAAATCTTTTTGTTTAGAGGTTTGTCTGTGATTTTTTTTAAATCTTTTATATGGCTTAAGAAATATATTTTATCTAGTTTCTGAGCAAAAAGATAAGTTGCATTTCGATTAACTCTTTAATATTTAAGCTCTTAGATTGATAAAGAACATAAAGTTTTCAGCTTTCTTCGTATTTTGCAGCATTAAAGGAAACCATAGAATTCTTTTAATTTAATAAATTACTCACTCGATAGCTCAGGATCTGTAGAACATGTTGAGAAGTTGTTGGCAGATGCGGATTACCCTAGGCCCGAACTCGCAGTCTGAGGGTTTGTAGCCGAGCAACATGAACACAAAACAAAAGCAATTGCCTGTGTATCGTAGATGTTATCTGGATTATAAGACTTTCACTACAAGAGATGCCAAATTTTAGTTTAAAATATGCATTAAATTTTAATTGCTGAGAATTTTTTAAAGAAAATTCTACCAAAGTTTAAAATTTAAAAAATTAGTATTTAAAGATGTAAAATATCATTAAAACACATATAATTGAAAATATAAAAATTAACGTAGTGTCTCCAGATGATGAAAAACTTAAAGTAGTATTTGCAGATATAAAGACATTATACTCTGTTACAAAAAAAAAACAATTTGTGTTTTGCCACTTAATATAAAATTTTGACCGGTTTTTTTTCCTTTAAACATGAATCAGATATTTCTTCAGGTAAATAAAGCTAAATTCCTTTTCATGATTCGAAACAAAAAGAATTTTTTATATTTACTTGAAGAATTTTGAATTTTTAATTTTTTCTTTACTTTTATATTTACTTGAATATTTACTGAAGATTAAAAAATGCAAATATCATTTTGATTTATCCATTTTGATGCCATTGATTATATTCACAATCTAAAGAATATAAGGATATTTTGAAAGACTTTTATAAATCTCCATCATTAAAATTTCTGATAATATTAGTACAAATAGTAAACTACTAATTAAAATTATAAATGTGTCACTGTATCTTAAATTAAATGATTCAAAAATATAATTCTGAAATATAATTCTTCTTTATTTTATATACAAATCTCGCAATGTATTATTACTAATGGTATTTCCCTTTCTCGGTTAATAATTAAATTTCATGTATAATTTATATCAAACGTCATTTATTTTATTAATGTTAATTTTTGATAACAGATTGGTTTCTTTAATAATCGAATGCATCGTTCCTTATTTGAATTTGAATTAATGTTTTTTAAAAAAAATTTTAATTTATACTCTTTATTCTTTTAAAATATTTTTAATTACCTTTCCAAATTCTAGAGATTAAAAGTTTCAGTTTAATCTTGCAGGTAAATAAATAAAAATTATAGAAGACATTTTATTGACATTAAAGTGATTACATAAAAAACTCATATATTTAATTTTGCATCAAAACAGAATTAAATAAGTATTTTTTTCTTTTACCATAATGTAAAAAATAGGTAATAATAATTGCCTATACATTATTCTACCTTTCTGCATATCTTTGCGATAATAATTCTTTATCACACCTCAATAAAAAAAAATAGCTGTGTGATTTAAAATCAGCAATATCTCTGTATGAAAATGAAAAATAGATGAAAAAGGAAAGTAGTTTCTGATTTGATGGGTGGGGGAAAAGCAAAATTGTTTGCAAATGTAAATTTTGTCAATCTCTGCGCAGTCATGAATTGAAAATTTCTTTTAAAAGAAACGGTTTATTTACTATTTTTATCTCTTTATGTTCTTAGGTTGCGCCTATCTCATTAAAATGCATTAAAATGTTTCATCAAAAACATAAATACAGGCACGCATTATTAAAATTGATATATTGATAAAAGCGTAATATATGTATGAAATATATTCCGTTTTTTTAGTTCTTAGATGCTTAAGAATTCATATCGAAAAATATCATTATATTTCTTTCAATTCTTTTTTAGTATTATGTAATGACTTGAAAGTTAATATTCTTGCTTTCACAACGTTCCATTTTATTCATTCGAGTTACTCAAAAATAATTGCCTTGAATTTTAAATCAGACAGTCGATGTCTAAAAAATAATTTTAGATTAGGATTGGATTGAAATTAAAGTTTCTCATACTAATTAGATATTTCTTAACACAAAAAAATATTCAACTATTTGAGATTAAAGAGTTTTTCTTTAAAATTATTTCAAGGATGATTTCAATATTTTTAGTTGCTTAAGGTTTTATCTTATTTTTCAATAAACGAATTATTTTTCAGGATAATCGTTTTGTGACAACTTATTTCTTTACATATGCAGATGAACTTGCATGAAACATCAATGAATAAACAGTTTTGAAGAAGAAATAAATGTGTTCGAGAAAATAGCTGTTTAGGTGTTTTTTAACTCCTAACATCTAAAATAATTCAAGAATTTTTCAGGAAGTTTTTAAAGATGTGTTTTTATAGTTTATATGTGATTAAAGAGTCAAATTAAAATGAGGAGTTTATACTGCATTTCAGAAAATCAAAATCTGGAGTCAAGATTAAATTGGAAGAGACTTTGAAAACTTAAATGCCTTGAAACTAAGATATCATTATTCATGAACACGTTTAAGTTCCTGATGAGAAAATAGTAAGTACGGCTGAATGTTCAGCAACAAGCTTTTCAAAGTGATTGCAATCTTACCACAGTTGACTTCTCAAAGTTAACAAATCATCTTTATTCATATTATCAGAAGATATATTCATAATAGGGTTGTGTGTGTGTGTGTGCGCGCGCGTACATGCGTTTGTGCGCACGTTCGTGCGTTTGTGTGTGCGTGTGCGTGCTTATTTGTTATAGGCAGACAGCAGAATCACGGCCGAAATCATGGAGAAGACAGGTTAAATTTTTCGTTTTATTTCATTAAGGTAAGTAGGCATTATGTACAAACAAACACGACGACCACAACACAGAACAACACAAAAACGGAATGATGAAAAGCTGATTGTAAAAAGGAGAGGTGAATTCACTATCCCTCGTCTTATATACCAAGATTCTTATAGTAGAAAAAAAATTTCACAAAGCTTATACAATGAAATTTCGATGAGGATTTCCTCATCGAAAGGATTTCCACAAAACAATCCTAAACAGGCACGGAGAAAACAAGGATCTTTTTGAAGAAATGTGCTTGGCTGGACAATTTTCACCTATCACATCGAGAGGGAGAGGCTTTCGTCTTTTAGCCGATTCAGCAATTTCACGCAGCTTCTGTTGAATTAATGAACTAGTATAAGTGGATTGGATCAGGAAATAAGAGAATATTTTTAGAATGAAGTTACGATGCGCTAAATTAAATTGAAAATTAATTAAGTGAAAGTTTAAAACATAATTACACACAGACACACCCACACACAGATATAT
>JAOUZG010000635.1:380722-407951 GCA_026289955.1 Argiope argentata | reverse complement strand
TGTGTGTGTGTGTGTGTGTGTGTGTGTGTGTGTGTGTGTGTGTGTGTGTTACTATTTGGTGAAACCTAACTTTCTTACTTTTTGATAATAATAAGTACATTTTTCCATCATTATGGACTTTTTTTATATAAAACATTCATAAAAAGACCGGCCGAATTCATAACGAAGCTCTAAATTAAAATTATTAAGGAATCAAAAATTAGTTTACGTATTTATGAGGTTAGTTGCAATAAATTTTGTATGCCAATTCCTTATTCGTCATAAGCATCTTTAAAAATAATATCGAACCAATTTTTTTTTAATGGCACTTACCTCGCACATCATATATGAGCTATTTTTAAAGCTATTCCAGATTTTCAACGATTAAAAAGGCCAATACTATTTCATTGATTAATAGTAATTCAATGCATTTCTTTCTTTATCGTCGTAAATCGTATATTCAGATTTTTTTTTTGCTTTTATTTTTTATTATTATTATTATTTAATTCTCAAACTCGACCTTTTTCTTTCTTCTTAAACTCAATCAAGCTTCATTTTTTTCAACAATAAAAAATTGGAACTGAAATTTTAAAAAACTATAAAACAGTAATATTAATAGTTTTTTAAATTCTTAAACTTAAATACAATTAATTTAAATTAAGAAATATGTATTATTTCTTTTTTGTGTGAGATAACAAACTAAGGATGTAAGAAACTAGTTGATTTTATCCTGGCTCCTGCATTTCGATTTCTGAAGCACCGTCAATCGCATCGTCCATCCCATCGATACACACCGAAAGCGCAGGAAGATAAATTTAACAATGTAGCCGTGAAGTAAACTTTTACAGCCCAATAAAACGGTTTCAAAGGGTCTGGCAAAGGATTTATCGATTGGTTTTACAAACTCTTTGGGGAACTTCTGAAAGCTTTTGGAAGGATATATCCTTCAGACTTTGCTTCAATATTTGTAAAACTTGAACACTTCCTTCAATGCCGATTCGACTAGCATAAACTTTTAGCATTGAAAAATTCCATTTCAGGGATTTGATATCCTCTAAAAATGAAATTAATTGAAGTGCAAAACATTTTATTATTTAATATTTATATTATAAAATAATTACCAGAAAATTCCTTAAACATAAATTATAGAATGAACAATTTGTTTGAAACATTTATATGTTAAGCATCACAAGACATGAATTTAATAGAAGTACGCATTTTTAGATTATTTATTATTAAGTTAGAATTTTTAGATGTGCGAATTTTTAGATTAACCAGTTATTGAGTTAATCTAAGCTTCTCATTACAAATGAGATATTTAATATGTTATTTTACAGTTAATCACTATAAAATTTTATTATTAGAATAGTTAAAACATTGAAAAACGAAATATAATATGACCTTATTGTTATTACATCAAAACATTCATTGAAGTCTGCTATATCTAAACGCTCTACATGACATAATTAATCAATTTTTAATTCTTATATTAGCGTCACGCTTTAAGACAAAACTCGAAATTTTGATCCGTGGTCTGATTACGAGAGCGACACCTATGCTAACTCTTTTTTCTCCAAACTTCCTCAACACACCACTGGGAAATCGTTTGGTCTCGATAGATTAACCAGACCAGCTTATAAGTTGGTTTTTCGGTGTAATTGGGTCTCGAATGAAAAATCCCCCAGTTTTGAAACCTTGTCCTTACCAACAGACCACATCGACCTTAACAAATGTTAATCAAATAGATGCAATTTAGAGGCATCATCATTTAATATTTGCCTCTATATAACATTTAAAAGGTTTCATTGCGAAATTTCTTATCCATATAGTTTGAATCAAACATTTGTAAACTTATATGTTAAAATATAAATATATCTACAGTTGATGAATGATAAGTAGTAGGTAGTGAATTAGCTCACTTAAAATAATTCAAAATGAAAACTAAATATTCGATTTAAGGAAGTGAAAGTTATCCTCGATTAAAATTTTTAAGCTCATAGTTCTTTGGGGATTTTTTTCTTTCTTTTCATAACATTCTGAAGTTAAGTTTTACGCTATCTTTGTTTTTAAACACTATATGAAATGTGTTAAATATTGAACACTATTGAAATGTTTAAATGATAATTTAAATTTGAAGTAGCGGATTTTTAATTCTTCATGCTCCAAAATAAATGGCATATGTTTAAAAAGATAAGTATTATCAACTTTGTACCACTTTGAGTTTATTTCTCTTGAATGAAAAGAAAGTGAACAATGCTGTACGCATTTTTATCAAGAAATATGTTACCTTTGTACTATTATTAGTCACAAATTTCAAGAGAATTGCGTCAAGAAAGACAGATAATTTCTATTTTATGACTAAATATGATCAGGATGTATGATTGGTTTCGTTTAATTTATACCCTTTTTTCATATTAGACCGTCCAACTTTATCTCCAAATGTGAAGTCGTCGCCAATGAGTTGCTAAACCATGAATTATAGAAATTCGGCAATGGTGTAATCCGTTGATCTTTATCGCCAAATTTAAACCCATCGCCAATGAGTTGCTAAACCGTTGGCGATCGTTGGCGAAGATGGTCTAATACATGAGTACCTACTTTTCTTCTAGCTAGACAATGATGAATTTCCGACGTTCATTCACTGAATATTTCATTATGTTCATTTACTAGTATTACACATTATTAATGATTACTACAAATATTCATAAGAATAAACATCGGATATTTATTTCAATAGTATTCCGTGCAAAAAGGGAAACGGTGCAATCGTAATAATACATATTCACCGATTTAGTAATTTTTTTAAATATTAACCTAAAAAAATAAAATAAGCTCAAATGTTACATTAAATAGATCAATTAATTTTAATTATCAATAGCCGCAGACTATCTAAATCCGGGGCAATCAATTTCTATTAAAACTGTCAGTGTTAATTTTTGTTTAGAGTTTTGGAAGCAATATGAACAGTAAATATACTTTATCGTAAAATGAATATTGCTGATTTGTGCAAAATTCAGTATTGCGTTTTTTAAGAACATTTTATGATCACAAATTATCCTGTCATAGGCTAGTTTGTAACGCAAATATTTTAGACTAAAAAACTCAAATCATGCATTAAAAGGATAATTTTATAGGATACTTTGTAAAGCAAATATTAATGAATAAAAAAACTCAATTAAGGAGATAAAAATCAAAATATCTAATAATTCAATAATTTAGGAATTGAATTATTCTTTATTAAATAATTTGGGAAATCATTCCTTATTGAATAATTTAGGAATAACAGGAAATTCTGGTTCTAGTCAACATTAAATTAGATGTCAGAGGTTTACTGTTCCCTTATTCCAAGTAATAAAAGTTTGCAAAGAGTGTGTGAACTTATATTCTGACAATCAATAATTGCCATTAGCCTTTGACCACGATTCTAAATCAACTTTGCTTTTAAATATCAAGAAAAAAATGCATGCTTTTTCTCCTAGTTTAGCATAAACAATTATTCTTATTCTAAGCTCTCAGACTAAGCCTATCAACACTCGGCAGTAAAGAACTCAAAATAAGAGTTCTTACTAAATATTGGTCAGAAATATAATCTTCCGTTATCTAAACTCATCTTTCATTTCACGACTTTGACACGAATGCGCAAATAATCCTCTTCCACTTCAAGCCCAAATCGCCGGTGTTGTTTGGAGGCTCCACCACTTCCCAATCATAAAATGGGCAAATACTCATTAATTGCGGAGACGGAAAAGACCTTCAGGATTATTCCGCTGATTGATAATGCTCGCAATTAACCCGCACCATTAATCACTCGAGTCGTATCTTTTCCAAATTCTTAATGCCACTAAGCGTCGTTATTCATTAACCTGTCCTTCGATAATAGAAGTCCTTTCCAAGTATGGATCAAGGTGGGCGAGTGTCCGATTAAGATAAGCTCGCAACTCTTTTAAAAGACTCGACGGCGGAGCTTATGTCACTTTAAATATCGGTTTAAATTCAGTTCTCTTTTAAGGTGTTCTGGAATTAAAATCGTCGTCTCAATTTATTTCGTCCAAGCATGATTTCTCTCCAAGATTAGAAGGTATTAGTGAAGTTCATAAAAGTGGAAAAATGTTTTGGAGGGGGGAAATATTTTTATATTGTTTTTCACTGATTGATTTATTACGGCACTCTGTTATTTTAATTAGTTTGCATTAGTTTATGAATCAATTATTAACAATCCTAATTAGCGATTATGCAAATGTAGAGATAATACCTTTTTGGGAAATTCCACATAATTCATGATACTGTATAGCACGTTTTAAAAAATTTCAATATTGTTGAAAAGAAATGGGGAGATGGTGCAAGGTGGAACTCATCCATGATTACATAAGACATAAGACAGTTTGACAGGCGAATACTCGGCTGATAGGACTATTCAAAATTTAAGGGAAAAACAAACTGGTTATAGCAACTTGCCAAAAGACGCAAGGAGCTACTTGAATAACCAGATCGACACCGCAGCAACACCAGCGGGAACTTTAGTCGAGTCTTCAGAACCATCACCAGCCACGGCATAGCCCTTCCCTTAGGAAGTATGTCTCGTCACTGATTTGAGGAACCAGATCCCCCCTTTATGTGCAATGCCAATCACCATATTGAAAGCTTCTCATCATCAATTACAAAGTTTCCTCCGGGTGAGCAAGATTTAAGAGAAAAGGCATGAATTGGTATCAGTATTCACCCGACCTTACTCCTTATGATTACTTTCTGTATGGAATATTGAAGGAAATTGATTTGACGATGCGGAGCATGTTATTTGTCAAACTTGTGTAACGATTTCCAGTGATACACTAAAGATACTAACTAATAATTTTATTTCTCGTTTGTGATACATTTGTTGTGTAAAAAAGTGAACATTTTGAATGAATGCAACGAAGGTTTATATTAACCACTACGTAAAGCTTAAAAAATGCCACTTGAGCAATGAAGCTTTTGGCATGAATGCAAAGAAGGTTTGTATTAATCATTATCTTAAAGCTTACAAATTTCTTTCAGAGTGATTCGCAATTAAAATTTTGAAGTTTCTGTAAGAGATTCTTAGTGGTTTTTTTCTTTCTTTATTTAATTTATTTCATTAAATTTATTTTATTTATATTTGTATTCATTAGTTTCATACTTTTTTGTCATTTCTTTCGAGTTATTTTTCATCAAAATTAAAGCATTTCATGAAATAACCTGTTAATAAATCGTAAACGAATTATATATGTATTGCTGATCAATATTTTGAGTTCAATAAAAATTATTTTTGGCAAAGGTATTTATTCCACTTGATTCAAAATTCCAATATCCTTTCTTGTAAATACTTTAACACAAATAGTTTCCATCAAATGTAAACTGTTTGCTATTAATCTCACTAACACGTCTTGGACTTCAAAACGCGAGAAATGTTTATTTATCTCCTTTTTAAAGCAAATATTTACTTAACAACAATCCGAATAAGTGGGAAGGCGTTTCCGAGTCTGACTTGAGCCACTTGTTCTAAGTTTTAGGACCAGGCAAATTACGGTAGCACAAATGGAAACTAATTAGCCTTAAGGAAACCGGTAACGTTGTTTGCTTGTTCCATTTAGCTGTCCTTTCGTCTTCGGTAAGTATTTTATTGTTTTAATTGAATATGCTTCTGGTGTGAAACCAAGGAGCATTTGTCGCCTTAAAAGCATATAATCTTTTCAAAATGTCTAGGAAAACATGCTTTTCAGATGTTTCAGTTTTGCAGATATTAATTTTACTAATACCCAGACATAGACTGAAAAGATTATAACGTCTGAGTAGTATACATATGCTTATAATTTGATAAACATTGGAGTATGCATTCAAAATTTGCGCCCATAATAAGGCTCTTAAAATGAAAGATTTGTTTGCATTTAAAGTAGTTTATTTAATTTATGAATTAAAATACTTGATATGAAATTATTAGTAATGAAATACAAAAACTTATCGCAAAAAAATTCAAAAATTAATTTTATTTTTATTACATTATTTTATCTTGTTAATAGCTCCTGTGTTTTCATGTAATATGTTTAGACTATCAGCACTTTCAGTTTTGTTTACCTTCTATCTGACTTTGAATAGTTTGAACGTATAGAAAGGTTAAGATATTTTAGAAAAAAAAAGGGGACTAAGACGTTGAGAGAATTTTTATGCTTAATCTCCCCCTTACGTATTTAGTTTTCGTATATTAGGTTTTATAATATAACGGAGAAAAATTAGTCTTTTTTAGGGTATTTATTTTACTATAAATTGAAAATCAAAAATTCTACACAAAGTTACAAATTTGTTCATACACCTTATAATCAATCTTATTTATCTAAGACGTTACTTTTTTAAACTATCCTGCTTACGTATAATGGAAATTCAAAGACCGAGAAATGATTATTTCTTAATATATTGGCTCAAAAAAAATTAATATAAATCTATTTTGTAGAAGTTTCATTAGTCTATCTCATCTTTTGAAATAATAGAAGGCGATACATCATCAGCTATTCATCCTATTGTGCATTGTAATTGTAATTATAATGAGATGAAATGTTGTTCTGTTAAGATACGCGATTTAATATTTCATTTTGCTTTCGTGCTTTTTATTTGTTTTGTGTGAAATGTTATCATTAAATAAATATTCCCAAACATAGGGGTTCTGTAACGATCAATCTAATTCTCTCTTTGAAAGAATTAGAATGATCTAAGTGTGACGTGTGTTTCATCTCCATTAACCAAAAAGTGGCCCTGAGGAGTAGCATGAATCAGTATTCTCGTCTCTCAGATAACACAGAGGAATAAACCGAGGGTAGCTCCCAGCAACAAGGGGAGTTCTTGTTGTTAGTTATGGAATAAAAATGTATTTTTGATAATAAATTGTAGAATGATTGCTTCCAACCCTTACATGGAGTCAGATCTTGACAAAAAATATTATGGATTGATCAATCCTCATCAGTGCTCTTGCTTCCACTGCTCATATCATAATGATCTCCGTTCCACCACATTATTTAGTTAGAAAAAATGTGGATCTAATTTTATCAATTTGAATGTATGCGTTTTTGAACTATTGTATTCGCAAAAGGATAGATATAATTTCAAAAATGTGTTTTTTATTTTTAATTCAGTTTCAATTTTGAAAGTTTGCAATCTCATAGTCGAATATATGTTCTTTCAATAATTCATATTTTTAAAAAAATATAAAGGGGAAAATAATAATATGGACATTATATATATTTTTTAATGCGAGAAAGGAAATAGAGATTGTTTTCAGGCATTCTTCCTTTTGATATTCTGAGTTCGAAATTATATATATATATATTATATATATATATATATATATATATATATATATATATAGAGAGAGAGAGAGAGAGAGAGAGAGAGAGAGTTTCAGTGAACCGTTTCAGAATTTCTAAGAGGGATAGGGTACATCCTGACGAACAAAAATCATATACCCATGGGCAGTCAGAAATACTTTCCTGATGTGATAGATGGCGTTGTGCGAAAAGACCGAGCTTTCGTGCAGGGAATCTTCATTTCGCACAAGAACGCCAAGTTAGTTGGATGGATGATTTCACGATATGCATTTGACATACGGGGTTGGGGGCCAGCCCTACAGCGTTTTTACGCGGAACAATATCCGACGAGGCGTATTCCCAGTCATAATTTCTTTGCAAGATTTAACCAGAGGTTAGCTGAGACAGGTTCATTATAAAGAGCTCACAGGGACAGGGTAAGAACAACACGGACAGCACACGCCGAACAGAATGTGCTGCAGCATGTACCGGGGGATCCAAGAACGAGTACATGAAGTGTAGCAAACGCAGTCGGGGTTTCCCATAGCAGCGACTGGAGGATTCTACAAGCAGAAGACATGCATCCGTTTCACGTGCAGACACAGAAACCGGAGGATTATGTACCTCGCATTGCTTTCGCACAGTGGTACCTGGGAAAATGTGTTACAAACCCACAGTAGCTGACGAAGAGGTCCGAGATATGTCTGAAGTATTTCAGAATGTTCGGATTTCTATGCGTCGGAGATGTGAGGCGTGCATTGTACTCCGAGGAAGAAACTTCGAACACTTACTTTAATCCATGTACCTTTTGCTTCTTTTCCTGCATCATTAAAATGAGTTCTCATTTACGGTCTCTTTTCTTTATGGTGCTTTTGTGTACAACACCGCTTCAGGAATGCATTTTCAACCCCACATTGCTCTATGATTTCGAGTTGTCAGGATGTACCTTACCCCTCTTAGAAGTTCTGAAACGGTTCACTGAAACATCCTATATATATATGCATATTTTCTTATCGGGCAACCCTATTACCACAAAATATTATATGTTCCCTCCCCAATTTAAGTCGACATTCTTAATAACCGGAATTATTGTAACTATAAGGTTTTATTTTTTGTGCTAACAGGGTACTATAAATTAACGTAATTAAATAAATTGCGGATGAAAGGTCAAATTGCCCTGTGATCGATAGGACCAAATTCGCAACGTTAAAATTTGTAGCTGAGTAACATAACCGCTAAACAAAAGTAGTTACTTTGGTATGGAAAAAATTATCTGTCTTATAAAGTTTTTACCTCATACTCGGTGGTAAGACGAGCGATACTAGAGCGTGCGTGAGTTACTGGTTTTGATGAATAGTTATGTTGGTCTGGTATTCAATGAGCCTGATGAAGTTTAGTGAGAAAAATAGGAAAACATATATTCGACACATTTTCATCGTCTCCATTGTTGTATTCAATGAGTTTCTTATTGAAGGTCACGGGTCACCATTGTGTCTGAATGATGTGGATAGCATAAGGACCCACAGTACCAAACTCGCAATTTTAGGTCTTGTAGCTGAGTAGAATAGTCACTAGGCAAAATAAATTACTTTTTTTTCGAGAGATTTCATCTGGCTTATGAAGTTTTCTTCACATAATCATGAACTTAAACTGAACTGATTAAACATCTTTTGATTTCACAAGAATCAATATTCTCATCATTAAAATACCTGATTATTTCAGTTACTCGCATTAAGAGAAAACTAAGTGGGTTTTTTTTTACCTTAACAAAGTTTATTAATAAAATATTAAAAGAAAGTGCTTTAGAAGCTTTCTTATTAAATATATAACAAAGCTCTGAATTGGTTTCCTTAATTAATTCATTGGTTTTATTTGTTTAGGGAGAAATATGAGAAAACATATATCAAACACATTTTTATCGTTTCCTGACAAAAGAAGGACACCTTTGAGGAGTGTATAGATGTCGTTGAGAATCAAAGTAATTATTTTATGGATTATTTTAAAAACAACATGTGTAGACTTTGAAAAGTGTGTAATTAATTAACCATTTGAAGAAAAAAATGTGTGATTTGAAGCTAGTCGATTTGGAAATGTACAGATAAGTCTTTGTTTAAAAGTCCCTTGAAACATCTAAAAAAAATTTATATTATATCCAAACATATTTTGTATCGTTTAAAATAGCAAAATGAATAGCGCGTATTAATATTTTGCATAGAATTCATTAAGTAATAAATTAAAGAATAATCATATTACATGTAGCCAAACTTTAAATAAAAACAGAATATAAGCAATAAAGTTCAACTTCTGTTCCAAAAGAAAATCCTTTAAAATCCTATAGTCTTGAATAATCCAATATATTTTCATTTAAGAGCGTTTCAGGAATAATGAATGCTTCACTATTTTAATATTTATCTAGTTAAAAAGTCCGAACGAACTTTTATCGCGGAAAATTGAATTATACTTTTTATAATATTTTTTTCTATCGAAAACGATTTTCAGAAACATTATTTTTTTACTTTTTATACTCTCTCTTGTTCATATGAACTATAATTTTTTATAAGCCGTAACTTTAAAGTATTTAGAGACTATTTCAATTAAGAATAGCGATGATTAAAACAGATAAAAAAATTATAAACTGTTCAAAATTACAAAATTTTGGAAATAATTTCAAAACTGTTCCAAGTTGCATTAGAAATTGTATAACAACATATAATTAAGCCATTTACGCTATAAATGAAAACCTAATTACAACTTCGTTGGAAAGACCATTAATGTTCTTTGATAATGGAAAAAGAGAAATTTGAAGCACGTAAATTAAAAGGAATTCAGCTTTTTTACAAATTGTAAAGATTTATTTTATGAATATGCAATTAAATTAATGTTCATATCATTACTAATTAATCTTTTATAAAAACTGGTTGGTATATTGTTTTTCTGTCAAATTAAATAAGATTTTAGAGATTAAAATGTTTATTGGTTTTGAATATAAGACTTTGAAAACTTTTTTTGTTGATAGGTATTATACAAAATCGATCTTTTATATTTTTTCCAAGAAATATGATGTTAAATTTCTTCAAAATATTTATTTAATTCTCTTCAAAGCTTTTTAAATACTAAAGACAGACATTAAGTACATTTTTTAATATGTTACTAACACTTTTGAAAAATTTCCTGTCTAAATTAATATGTAACTATTGCTGAAATGTTAAATTAATTTTTTAATCTAACTATTTTTATATCTAACGTGTAGGATTAATTAGAAATTACTCTTAATTAATGCACTTCATAGTAATTCGTTAAATCAGAACGAAATAAAGCACAAATAAAACAAATTACATGTAGAAAATTTCAAGGATTACAATCAAATTCAATTTAATCTTTGCAATCCATTTGGTCTTTTGTATAAAAAAAACCATTATGTAAATAAAAGTATACTAGTAAACATTTCCATAATAATTTCAAAAAAATGAAAAAATGTTTCTTGGAAGAAAATATTTCTTATTTTGTTTTTTTAAGCAATTTCCTTTTTAAGATAAAAAATAGTATATTTAAAAACAAAACAATCTGAAACATTTTTATAAAGAATCGTAAAAAAATAATTAAAATTTCAAATCTATCACTTTTTTAATTATGACTATTAAATATTACTTATTTAATTTTTGAATATAGCTGTGTTATTTTTTTTTTACATAAAAAGTATTTATCATTTGTAAAACCAAGTACTCTCCGCATAACATGTAAAATTACATTCATGCAACTGGTCCTTTATTTTTACAAAAATATAAAAAAGACAATACTTTTACTGTTTACGTATGTGAATGATTGTTTTCAGAATCTCAATATTTCATCTGACATGTTATTAGCATTTGTTGAAAGTTTTATAAATTTTCGTCTGCAAATTTTTATCCTTTTTCAAGTAATTAGTTTTCATCTAGACAGACACGTTTTTATTGCTAATTGTTAAATTATGTTAAAAAGGCTGATTTAATAATAGTAGTAAGTTCCTTTACTATTTTGCATGAATAATTTCCTAATATATTACGAGAGAAGAAAATCAATCGTATCAAAAGTGTAAACAAATTAAAATTCAGAACACTTACATCGACCCACTCATATATATATAAATTATGCCATTCATCACAAGGCTGCCTTTATGCAATGACTAGGGTAGGGGGATACAAATTAAAAATCATTAAATCTAGTAAAAAATCATCTAATATCCATTTCTTTCAAAAAAACAAAATACATAGTAAATTTTAACGAAATAATTTTTTATATTATTTTCTTTTATTTCTACATTCCTGTATGTGAACTTAGCTGAAAGAGATTACAGTAATTGTCCAAAAATTCACAGTCGAAATTGTGATGAATTACTCTGTATCAATTTTCTTTGATTCTAAAAAACACTCTTTAGAATTATATTTTTCTGTCTGTGGACGCTATAACTTAATAACGCTTTGGGTCACATGGATGAAATTTGGTAGATGTTAAAAATTCCCCTAGTTGCACACAAATATTGAACAATATTCGCAATATGGTTTAATATTGCGGAATATTGTTTAATATCATATAATATTGTGAAATATTATATGATATTGCACAATGTGTGCTACCTGGGTCAGTAATGACGTGGTCTTCTTTGGCGAAGCTAGCTGCCCATCATGTAAACACCACGTGATCTGACAGTAGATATTAGTATTTTTTTTTCCTGTAGAAGCTAAATTGACTCGGGTACTAGGGGTAGAATGATCTCGGCTCTCTTCCCCGTGTGAAAATTTTATGTGTAGTTCACTAGGCCTGCTACACTACAGCGCAATCATATGACTCTCATTGCTGATGTTACTAATAACCACATAAAAGTCAACCTGTGTCTTCAAGTCATTTCGCCCAGTCTTCAATCTTCACTATTAGATACATTATTGAGTAATCAAGTAAGGAGAGCAATAATTTATTAACAGTATATGTTCTTAACACTGAATTTTTTTTATTTATCTATTTTCTAGATGGTTTGAATATAAAATAATTACTGCAAAAGTTATCAGTTCTCAGAGTTGCCAATCTCAATTCAACCTTACAAGTTAGATTGGTAATATTTTGTACATACTGTTGGGTTTTTTAGCGTAGCGGGTTCGGATTGAATGGACTTTATTTGAGGACAGAACAAAAAAAATTACAGCTATTTACAGGATGACTTGATAAAGTAGAACAGATAAACACATTCCAGCAGTCAACAGTCACTTGCAGCGTAAATGCAAGTCTTACGCACAATAAACACAGACTGCAAAACAGCCATCTTATAGCAGCACAGCAACAGTAAATCGCAGCATCCGCTACTCCAGCGACACGCTTCTCTTCCCAGAAAGGAACTATACTAACTGACTGACTGACTGACTACACCCTATCTTACAACAACCCGTCCCTTATATAGCCGAGCGGGAGTGAGAGAGACTTCGTGAAAGGTCGTGACAACCAAATTATTCATTTCGCCAAACCAACTCGGCTGGTGCAAAGCTCCTCTCCAAACGCCTCCAACCTCAGCGCAACCCCGTGGCACTCACCCTCTTGTAACAATACGTTTATTACCTAAAATATAGGTACACATTAAATTTGATCCACATTAAATCCTTGAAGATCTCTATCGGTCAAAATATTTCAATGTGCATAAATGCAATAATTCAAAAAAATGCACAAATATCTGGATCAGATAAGGCATCGAAATAACAGATCTAAATCAAAGTTTAAATCGCGGTCGCCAAAGAGACTTGATCTTTCAGTCTTCTTATAAAAATGATAATCCGCCAATGCAAAGGCTTAAATAAACGAAATGTAATATGCAATTTTCGAGCTAAAACGGTATTTCTTATAGGGAATTTTGGTTTCACACAGACTGAAAAATACGTCAGCAATGCACATTCAGTTTTCTGATTCAATTTACCCATCAACCGTATCCCAGCGAATTATCGCCAACAAACTCGCCAAATTTCACTCTCAAACAGACTCCTTTTTAATTGTTTTTTCCCATTGTCAGAAGGATAATAAAGCAAAAGTACCAGTTTTCTTTGTTAAACTTAGAAAAATTCAACTTTCAAGTACGTAACTCTAGATATAATTATATGGGCATTCGGAGCAATCGAGGCTTTACCCAAGAACACAATATTCCATCTGAGTGGGGAAGCGGACAGCACCTTCTGTAGATAGAAATCTTTCTTCACTTCATTTACTCTTTGTTCTCAGTTCGTATATAGATACCCTCACCCCCACCCTCTCATTTTATTTAAATTAACATCAAATAAAAAAAATTATGCAATATCTGCAAACCCTTATGTCATTTTAACAAAGCACAAAATTATTAAAACCATTTTCTAATTAAAACAGGTCCCTATTCGATATCTTTTCATCTGTCTAGGATTGATATGCAATCAGTTTCCATTCATTAACTTCAAAGAACCATAATTTACAAACATAATGTCATTGGTTTAGACTGAAATATTAATTCCCCCAATTTCAACAGAAACCTTTCAAATATACTGCTATAGATTTATTTAGAGTAACTGGACGCCTTGAAAATCAATTATTTTATAACTGTTTTCTCGCTTTTCCTGATAAACTCTATGCGTAACCTTTGAAATGAGCACATTTAATCAATTAATCTTTAATTAAAATTGCGCCATTCCATTATCTCTGTGTATGTGTGAATTCTAAAATGGAAGCAATCCTTCATTTTCGAAATAGGATCGATTCGAAATATTAATTGCAATTTTGGCAAATCGTTTACTTGTTACAGCCCTAGGGTTACTTTAAAACAAGATGTTAATATAATTAATTAAAATTTTAAAAAATTACTTGTTTTCTAACAGCATCTGTATCCAAGAATTACTTGTGATTTAGCAATATTTTAATGCGAACCATGATCTAAATTTCATATAAGTGTCTCGAAGCTCCCTTCTTAACATTCTACTTTTATTATTACTTTATTTTTAGAATACGCCCAAAGCTAAGAGTGTCCATCAAACAATTCTTTGAACTCCTTGATTTACTCCTCACGATTCAAATTTGAATTCTGTTAATTACCGCAATGAGAAGAAATTTAATTTTTTAATTCATTGTATAAGTATCATCCTTATTTATGTTGCTAACAAGCAAAATATAATTTCTAAATGTAAATAAATTATATTAGATGCAATATTTCAAATATTTTGGCATAAAAACAAAAATCATTATACAGAAAATAATTGTATTCAGTTTCTCATATAATTATCATAAAAAAATTCAATAAAAAACTAATAATTTAATTAAAATAAAATCCATTTTAGAATCAAATTTCGGCTGTTTCACCTTGATATTTTGATTTTCTGTAGTTTTCTTTTTATACCTTTCTAACTTTCCTGGTCTTATTCATCAAAAATTATTCTAATGCATTATCTTAACAATTTATAATCAAAAAATTTTCATCAATATTTTTATGTATTTTATACATTTTTGCTGTTCTTGATTTTTTCGTAAGTGAAATTTATCATCACAGAAAAATTATTACAAATTTGAAACCATACTCAGTATGCAGAAATGCGAGATTTTGAATGAAAAATGTAATTCCGATAATTAAACTCAACCCCCCCCAAAAATAGTCACCCTATTGTTTTTGTGTAAAACCGGGAAGAAAAAATGAGGAAAAAAATAAAATTTCATGTAATATTAGAAAAATAATAATGAAATTCGTTGTGAATTCCTCGTCTGATTTGAATTAGATTTTAAATATGAGATTTAACTAAAAAAATAAATAAATATTTTGTAAAAATTAATCCATCATTCAAACTTACTTTCAGTAATCAATGTAAAATAACAGAGGACTCAACATAAATTCAAAAATTCGATCACCTTCCGTATCACATATGTTAATGAAACTTGTCTGAGGAAGGTATCTCACAATTCTTTATTTGGGTTAAAAATTAAGATTTCGCTCTCCTTCAAACAATCATTATTTACCCAAATAAATTGCTTTAGGGAGCACCCGGGGAAGGAGATGCACTACATCATCTCCCTCTGAAAAGAAGCTCGGCTTTATCTTATTGTCTCTCAGGATGGACAACGTGTTCTGTCACTGCAGAGCGAGGCGGAAAAATAATCCTTCACGGCATGGGTCATTTCAAAGGTTAAAATCTCATTTTCTCCTCTGCTGAGCGATGGCTGTAGTAACTCTTTCAAACAGAGCGAAGATTATTGCTTTGTTCAAACAGGATCGAGACAGTTACCAGACTTAAGATTGCGAACAGAAAATGTTGAGATATTTTCCGAGACATTAAATTATGAGATAAATACTGAGATATTATACATAAACACTAATACTAATACTAATAACTGTTGACATGTATAATAATTACTATACTTGGAAACAAGGTAACAATTTTTGAGAATCTAAATTCGAATCTATTTCCGATCTGGTTTTTTGAATTGTTTTGTGAAAATTAAGTTGATTGACCTGCACTTCCGTGCTCGGTGGGGGATGCTTTACGGCGGCTCATTGTTATACCCGAATGGCTTCGGCCAGGACGGAGTATACCTATGCCATTCATAAACAAATCCTTAACGAATTTTTTTTAATGTAAGATGATATTTTATGCAAAAAATATGGATTAGTTCAGCCAGGAATTTATTTTCAGATTTTTTTATTATTATCGTCGCTTAGTTTTGCCTTATTATGGTCTTTTATTTTTGTCTTATTATTGTTTTATTATCGTCTTTTTATTATTATTGTCTCACAGTTTTAGAGATATCAAACACTTTTGAAGGTTTCTCTAAGATTAACCCTAAATTGGATTGGATATCTCATAATATAAATGTCGCAGGAAGCATTCGTACTATTTACAATCTAAGATACAACATCTTAAAAAATGAGAAAAAAAGCATGACTATATAACTGAATATGGTTTAACCCTATATTTACTGAATTATTTGACCACTCAGTTTTTCCAATTTATTTTTGAACCGTTGGTTAAGTTTTGGTACAGAATAAATCTAGGAAAAATAAATAAATTATTTTTTTAATTAATTTAAAAAATTTAATGAATTAAATTGATAATAAAAGTCTTATAATGTTATTTTTAGTAGATATTTACTGCTTTCTCTTGAAAATGCTTTCTTCTTTTTTTCCAAATGTAATTAGAGAAAATAGTTATAAGATTATCAACCGAGTTTCAATGTTCTAAAGTACCATCGGTTAATAAAGCGTTAAAGGATTAGTTTAAAATTTCACTAATATTTACCCTAAATTAAAAATAAATTGGTGAATTTCATTCATAAATTATGAATTTATGATTAATTTAATTTAAAAATGTATTTTTTATTGCCACAATATTAAAACTTAAATTATCGTTTGAGTCTATTTAGAAATATCTATTTATATATTTGTATAGAAATATCTATGGGAATTTCTTGGAGGAAATGTATTCTAAGTATACGACAGCATAGTTTCAACATTATACGCTTTGTTTGAAATCAAATATTTTTAATAAAAAAAATCCAAATTAATCATTAAAACGTTTTTAAGGGTTTTTCATTTAACATCCAAATTGAGTAAATCAAAAATTTCTTAAAATAATTCGGATTGATAGTTTATAGATATCTAAATGGACGAATAATTTCTCAAGTAAATTTTAGATAAATAGTTTTTAAAGTCTTCATTTTTTCTACATTGTATAATTAAATTTTCTGAAGAGCCTTTTGAAACGAGAATTCTTTAAAATGTAAATAAATGCTACATGTTTAAAACATAATTTGTTTGTTTAACATAATTTAATTGAAACAATCATTTCCCGTAAACAAGCTTATTTTAATTATAAAATATTTTTTAATTTACATTTCTTAGAAGAATACATATTTAATTGCATGAAGATAAAAAAAAGGCCTTATGATGAATTTGTTTTATATGGAGGAGGATTTTCTGTTATTGTTGTTGATAATTATGTTTCTTTTCCCTTTGTTAAACAAACTCAAATCAGAAAATTATTGTAAAAATTTTAAAAGCCTTAGTTTATTAATTAGGAAATTCCTAGTCATTATTTTCTATCCAATAATTAAATAAAAGAATTGTAATATAATTTTAATACATTTTTGAAGTAAATATTTGCAACATCATGTGCAGAAGTCTCTTCATTTTCAGTTGGAAAAAAATTTCAGGCATGAAAAACATAATCAGTAAGACATTTAATTGAATTTAAACAATAGTAATTTCGAATAAAAAAAGAACCTATTTTTCTACACTAATTAGAATTCCAAAAGCATTGTTTGAAAAAAAAACTGACTATTAGATTATGTTCTTTTACAATTCTTTTCAAATTAAAAGCTGAAGTTTATATTTTATTTATGTTTTGCATTATTTTGGAAACAGTCATTTTTAATTGAATTCATGAAGACTTAAATTCTTCTCTTTAGATATAGCATTAAACAGGCTCATTGAAACTAAGCCTAAGCATTTGCGTCCCTCAACTTTTTAGATTCAACTTCTAGAGTTTTTAGATTCGAATTTTAAGACAGAAAGAAGTTTTGAACAATTGTACATTAGTTTTTCAAACATCAATTTTATTTAAACTGTAAGAATTTCTGCATTTTAGAATTACAGGGAATATCATAATTCAAATGAGTCAACATAATATTGAAAGATTTTAAAATAATTTAATTATATTCGATTTGTACAAAACTCTTCTAAAATTAGTAAAACTAATAAAATTGCCTTAATTTTTTAAACCATAATAAAAAAATTTAAAGCACGATATTTTAACTATTTCTTAACAAATATATTAAACTTTTTTTATATAATTTAAAACCTTTTTAAAGACTCGTAATCAAAGGAATTTCGCATTCAGAAGAAGTAAATCTTTTACAATTTTTAAAACTTGAAGATTTAAAAAATACTAATAATTTTCAATTTTGATTCCTTAATTATATTACTCAGAAAATAAGCAAAATCTTCACTTCTTAACTTTATATAATAAAAAGAAAATTGCTAGATGAAATATTTTTATAAAAATTTAATACTGATTCGAGTTGCATTGCACCATTCAAATATATTGTTGAAAAGTTTACAAAAAAGAAACACCCAATAATTTTAAAAAATCTTTAAAAAATGAGGAGAAAATTACATGGTAATTGATTAGTATAATTAAAAGAAAAAAATTCTAAAAAATTGAAAATAGCACAAAAATTATTTTTAACAATATTATCTTTTTTAATTAATTAGAAATTTAACATTTTGGTTATTTATTAAATTTTTATTAATTGGTTAATTTGGTTATTAATTAAAAAATGTATTAAAAAATTTAAGAAGTTAATCTTAGGTGTTAATATTCACCCTACTTGGTATGTATATATGTATGTATACCAAATTTGGTAATTCCTAGAAAAACTGTCTGTCTTTGTCTTTGTTGAAATGAAAAAAATATTTTATCTCATGATTAATATAGATTGAAAGAATATTGTATGAAAGTAAGGAAAGTAAATTTTTTACTTGTAGTAACAACTCGTAATGAAAATAAATATTTTAGGAATTACTTTTTTATTTATCATTAAAGTAAATTTAAAATAATATTTTACTGTGGCTGAAAAGGCAATTACTAATTATAAATTAATTCTTATTGCTTTTAACTAGAACCCATAATTTTTTCAAATAACTTAGGAGTCACATTCCTGCAATTATTTACTTTTCAGTGTTAACTCAATTTTAGAAAAGGGCTTCAATTCTAAGACGGTTTTTCAGTAATCCGTCTTCTTATCTTCATAACAATTTATGACAAGTACCTATGGGTCGATGAAAGTGGAAAAATATCCTCTCAACTTTCAGAATTTCCTCCATTTTCCAGTTATATATTACTTACGAAAAGGATAAATAGTAAGTGGATAAGTACAATAAATATATTTTGAATTCATATACATTTAATTTTTTTTCTTCTTCAGTTGTTTTGAAAAATTTCATTTGATATCCAGAAGAGTTAAACAAAATTACAATTTTATTTAAAAAGAGTATTAAAAGTTAAAATTGAAAGATTAGAATTTTGTATTAAAGTGTTATATTCTGGTGCACACTGGGAAAAATTATTTATTAATATAGTTTTAACAAAAATGAGTTTTATTGATAACAAAAAGAATTTAGTGAGAGCAGTTTCCCTGAAACTTTCGCTCATATTCTTTTATACATATACTTGTGTTTACTGACCACACGATATTGGCGAATAATAATTATTAAAACGTCTATTAGCCAACAATCTTTGAGAATTTTTAGGTAATTGATTGCTAGGATGTCGTTAATGTACAAATTCCAGCAAAGCAAATGCTGAAGAATAAAGAAATTATTTATAACTTCATTTTGAAGTAGATAAAAATAATAGACAAGTTTCAGAATTATTTAATCATTTTCTAAGTTCTAAATTTCACAGAACAAAGCAAATATGAATATGAACATTGTAGTACACTTACATAAAACATAATCTAAATAATGACCCTTAAGAAGGAACATGGGAAATGTTCCTTAGTGCTAATAAAGTAGCGCCATCTTTCGAATCAAAAGAGAAGATAGTAGAGATATGTAAGTGCCACAATGTGTAATTTGGAAGCCTTTTTTTAAAACCGATCAAGTGATGTAAAGTTGCAATCACAGTCAGAAAATTACTAATTAACTGTCCATTTAAGTCATTGAGTTTTTAAATTACTGAGATCGCATGCTTCTGAAAGAACAGAGCAATATCCGATCAAAATCTCGACTGATTTAAGTCAAAATTTGGCACAGCTCTACAATATATAAAGTAAATCTGTGTACCAAATTGTATGCACCTAACTGCCTTCATTTTGGAGTTATTGTATGAACTTATACTCTGACAATCAGACAAATGGAATTTTCTGCTTAGATTTCGTTTAAACTTTGATTAAAGTTTACAAATTTGGAATTAAATCTATAAACCAGATTTTATCTTTCTATATAAAGCATTTTTGAGCTTTGAGTAACACGAACAGAAACTCTCAGATACAAGGCAATTCAAAATCTTAAATTAGAATATTTTGTAAATTACAATACTATCGCTTTGTGTACTTGTTGAGAAAATAAATAAAAAAATTACATTCAAATCTGAATGGACTCTTTTTCATATAAAATCAATTTTTTGAGATTTCAAACCTCTGTCATTTTATTATTTCTGATTTAAAAAATCAGAAAGATAAAAAATATTCACTTCACTGAAGTAACTGCATTTAGATCGGGTCCTTTTAAACTCATAAATAATCAAATAAACGGAAAGATATTCGCGTATATGCGATAAATTTATGATTTTCAGCTCTCTTTTACATTTTGCTGCGATAAGAAGAATGGAAATTCTTCTTTTCCCCCATCTTTTCTACTTAAATTTTGATTATTAATATATTCCTTCATCCAGTAGCTTCCATTTCTGTCCTACATTATCATAACTCCTGGATCTCAGCTAAAGGAAAAGATTCGGAAACCATAAGAATATAAAAAACAAAACATTTAAAGCTTCTGCTGAAATTATTTTTGTATTAGTGAATATATGCATTTCAAATAGTTTCTCATCGTTATTTGGAAAAAGAAGAATCAAATTTTCACCCACGCAAAGTATTTTGGATGTGATAGTATTAAAGGAGATTAAAAAATTGTGTTTCGGCTAGCAGAAAACACTTGATTTTATATTTTACTTACGAAAAAAATTCTACAAAAGTGCAAACGCAGCTGCAATCGATAAAAGGGTTTAAAAATAACAGAAAGGAAATGTTAAACAACTCACAAATAAACAGAGCATAGATTCGCAAATTTTCTATAAAAGATTTGAGGTTCTATTTCAGAAAAGCTTGTAAGTAAAATCAAGTAATTTTGTATTTGTTGCAAGACAAACACAAAGTTAATTAATGTTATTAAATGATAATAAACAAAAATTTAAATTTTTAATAGATAAAATGTTAAATGGTAATAAATAAAATGTTAAAATGTTAATAGATAAAATGTTAAAATATTAATAAATAAAATGTTAAATGTTAATAAATAAAATGTTAAATTAATAACGTTAAAGATACGTTATAAATTTAACATTAATTTGTAACAAACAAGTTAACAGTATAACGTTAAATTTGCATTTATTACAACTTTGATGTTAGAGTATTTCAAAATATAAACGATAATATTTAGTATATAAATACAATATGCACATTAAAAAATTTAAATATTTAATTCATTAAAGACAATGCAAAAAAGGTATATGTTGGTTGTTCCTGGATTCGAAAAAGCTCCGCGGTTTTGCATAAGCGTCAGGAAGCTATTATTTATTCAAAAAAGGGGGGAGAGAAAAGATGAAAGAAGCAAATGTTTAAATTTCGCAATAAGGTGAAAACAGATTATACACGAAATAAGAAAGCTGAAAAACTGTGTATAGCTCATAATATTATCCGCAAAAAGTAATTAATAATAAAATACTTCAAACAACTTTTATTAGCTATAACATGCCTACACATTATATTATGACTATTAAATTTAGGGTTTATGTTCATAAATTTTAATTTCACTTCCTTACAAAACAATATTTTTTTAATGTTAAAGCTCTTTTTTTTTCATTTTTATTGAATTTTTTAAAGCATTTTTAGATTAACAATGAGAATTATTCTTTATGCCACTCTTAATTTTTTTACCATGTGAATAAGAAATATAATCAACCAATGGGTTAAAATAAACTAGTTCGGATAAAAACATGATATTCACATATTAGTATAGAAAAAGTACTGAAGGAAAAATAAAGATCAGAACAGAAATCAAGGTAAAGGAATGACGAAAAATTATAGAAAATGCTCATTGCTCTGAATCTCACTTCTTAGGGAAGAAGAAATCCCAGGAAATTGAAAAGAATAGAAAGTCCTTAAAATTTTTCTTAAAATGAATGAAGATCATCACATTTTGCAAACTAGAAAATGCAGCAATGCAAAGGGATTTTTTTTACAGTTTCAATCAGCAAAAGCTAGGCATGTCAGATGATTTGAATTTTATTGAATTTTTCTCAATGGGTTTGTTTTAATTCTGCTCGATGTTTGAAATAATTTCTTGATAAAAGATAATGGAAGTGATTAGCTGGAAATCAATTGAAGTGTTCAACTTTTAAAACATTTGTTTTTAATCAGAATGATAACGAAAGCAAATGCAATTAGAATAGAAAGTCAGAAATCAAGAAAAAAGAGGCATATGAAGGAATTTTGAATATTGCTTTAGAATGTAATTTAGTGATTCGGCATTTTTGTTTAAGCATTAGAGTTGTCACGTGAAGGCAAATATCTCATATTGCTCAAAAAATGAGTTTAAAGCGAAGCTTGGTTGAAACAATTAGAAACTAATTTTTGAATGTGATTATATTACATTGTATTGTATTGTATTATTCTACATCAAATTATATTATATTATTCTGAAATCTACAATCACATAGTTAACACATTCTATATGGCATATGTTGTGTTATAATAGCCACATGTTTGTCCCATGCCTAACTTTGCAAGGGAATATTTGACGGTAAGACAAGCAGCTTACATTTATTTACCTTTTTATAAGCTTTTATGCTTCAGTAGTATTTTATTTCTGTATTAAAATATATGTTGCTCCTTAATAAATTTATCTTAAGTATTAATGCTGACCACAACCTTTACCCACATTTTGTGGTATTTAACTGTACTGCATTGTATTTTATTGTGCAGTATTATATTGTATTACAATTTACAGTTTCGTATTATAGTTTACTGTTTTGTATTGTAATGCACTGTACAGTATTGTAATGTATTATATTGTATTGTAATTTACTGTTTCGTATTATAGTTTATTGTTCTGTATTGTAATACACTGTACAGTATTGTAATGTATTATATTGTATTGTATCGTATTTTATTGTAGTATAATATATTGTATTACATTGCATTATACTGTATTGTATTATACTACACTGTGCTGTATTTTATCACATTATACTGTATTATATTTGCATTGTACTTTATCACATTATACTAAACTTCACTTTACTGTATTGTATTGTATTATAATGCATTGTGCAATACTTTATCACATTGTACTGTATTGTATTTTACTGTACTACATTGTAATGAACTGAAATGTAATGTATTATATTGTACTCTACTGTACTGTATTGTAATGTATTATGCTTTATTGTATTATATTACAATATATTGTATTAAACCATAATAACAGATAGAGACAGAAATATCTCTGAATAGGAATGACAAACCATACATCACGGTTTCATTTTTTAAAATATAACGTAATACAAGGGTGTAAATGATTGATAGAAATTGATATAAATGATCTCCCTCTCTACTTTTTATAAGTATATGTCTCTCCAAAAGAATTACACTCACCACAAACAGAAGTACAAAATAAGATTACGAGAAAGAGAATAAAATGCCTCTTCTATTTGTAATGGCCAGTTAATGCCAAGGAGGGAGAGAAAATATTTTTCTTGTTTTTAGGTTTTGAATCTTCTTCGTAGCCAGTCTGCTAGCTTAGGAACACATCTGGAGGCTAGCAAGACTGAATGATGACCGTAATTAAATAGAAAATAGATACTTGAGTTATACCAGGTATTTCATCCACATCTTCAGTAAGTGGAAGTGCTGCAGATATTTCTTTTTCTTCGAGGAATCAAAGTGAAGAGATAAGATTTTTATAAAAATTAAAGATTAAGTTTACTGCTAAAGAAAATGGAAATCGTGATTGTTTTAGATAGTAATATATTTTTTTTTATTCCCTTGTATTTTTGCAAATATTTGATTCCAAAATTTCGAACCGTTTGCAATAAAAAAAACTAGTTTTAATCTCATTAACTTTCCCTTGCACAAAGGAAAAATTTCCTGACTGCAAAAAAAACCCACATCGGAATATTGCCGAATCTTTTTTTCTATATCTCCTTACTAGCATATACATTATATAATGTGCTATTATATGGTATCATATTAAATTGCACTCTCAATGCTTTTTTAATATTATTGAATATTGAATTATATAATACAAATAGCGCATTATTATAAAACAATTCACAATACTATATAATATTGTTGAGAACTGAATAATATAATAGAAAACGCGCACTATTACTTAAAAATTTGCAATACGGCTAAATATTCTTGAAAGTTGAATAATAAAATACAAAAGGTGCACAATTAAAGCGATGAATATTCATAATGTGGCACAATAATTTTTAATATTAGATAATATAATATATTTATATTTAATAACTCTCGACAGTTTATAATATTCTTCATCAGACAGCATCGCTTTTGTCCCCGAAGCCAAAAAAAATCTTATTTACAGATTCATATCTGTCTATAATACCAATTTGTCTGTATTACAAAAAATATGGGTACTTACGTATTAGATAGTCAATCTTTATCGCTAAATTTGAAGGCGTCAACAATGAGTTACTAAACCGCCATTATTTAAAAAATTGTTCAAACCTTAAGTGTCGTCAGCCATATTGTCGGATTCGTTGGCGTCGACAGTGTATCGCCACATTTGAATCCGTCACCAATGAGTTTCTAAACCGTTGGCGTCGATAGTGTAATACGTAAAACCAAAATGTGATCTAGGTAAATGAAATTCTGTGCATAGATTTTATACAAAATGTACAGATTTTTATGACATTTCAAAGGGACTATATTCGTAAGAAACATATCGGTGTGCATAGCTTGGTTAAAGAGTGCACAATAATTATGATATATAAATATTTGGTTTGATAAAAAGTTCATTCCCATTTTTAACATCTATAATATAAGTTTGCTTTAAATGAGATATGATAAAGGACTAACTGTCTTTAGCTTTATATTAGCACATATATAACGAGATTAGCTTTATATTACACATATTTAACACCAGAAATGCATTGATTAAAACAACTAAAATTTGGTATGTGGTCTTGATAAAAGTTTATATATTTATGCCACTTTTTAGTCAATATACATACACAATTTTCTTAGTTACACTATAATGCTCATGTGTAGATATTTGAAAATGAAGTGCTCTAAACATCTATGATGTTAAAAGCTCTGCTTAAAATTCATTATTTTCCTGCGGAGTATGACGTGAATGGAATCTTTTTTAGGAAGTTTATATAAACCTTTTAGAGAGATAAATCTCTGTGGTTTATTGTTGCAACATGTGTTCAAATTTTTTATATCTTTTTAAAGCAATATTTTCTTTTCAGAATTTAAAACTTCATCATAAACAGATTTGTTATTTTCACTTTCACGAAGACGTAGAATAGAGAAAATACAGTAATCATCAAAAAAATTCGACCTCGATATTTTGACGAGTTTCCACGTTTTAGACATCCTTGTATTCGACAAAAATATTTTTGTAAAACGTCCATGTGTTCGTCTTTGGTGAAGTTATCCGAAACACTTTAAGTCAGACAGCTGGAATTTAGTATGCGGCCTTTATGCCCGAATTTGTAGATTTCTATCACATTTTAAAACACATTTATTCGGAGGAAGTTTGTCAGTCTGGCTGTTCAAATATAAGTTAACAGGATAACCACAAACGAAGAGAACTAGCAACATAAAATTCAATATAATGATTTAACATTCGTAGAGTAAACATTCTTCAAAGTTTGAAGCAAATCCAACAACGTTTTGACTGTCTATCAATTTGTACTTTCAGAAACATGTAAACACTTTACTTCAAAAACGCATTGACATAAATGTATCAAATTTAGTATAGTATTTTTTGACTACACTGGTAGGTTTGTATCAATTCTTTATTTCAATCAACAAGGGAAAATGTGTCTAAACCACAATTTCGGTTTTTTATACAATAAACCGAATGTCATGGATTAATCGCCAAATAATTCGCCAAGGCTGGCATGATGGATTCAGTAAAAATTCTGAATTTTCACCAAAAATTAGTGCTTCATAAATATTGTAAATCAAAGTAAAGTGTTTTCTGATATAACTTGTTTATCAGACAACATGAGATAAATTTCGGGGGAAACTACTTCCTTCGATTTAATTTAGAATAAAACCATTGTTTTTATAGATTTAAAAAAAATGAATGAATTCTCTACTTTATAATGCAAATACAGAAGCTTCCTTACAATCAATAGAACTCAAAATACTTTATTATTAATAACACGCAGCAAAAAATTTATAAGGAACTGTGCGTATGATGCAAAACACGCATACGATTCAAATTCCCTTTTCATTCCTACTTGCAGTTTCGAATTTTTATACATAATAGAAAAACAAAATAAATTTCGCCGTCCCTGGAAAGTTCTTTTTATTAAACAGACACAAAACGAAATCTTAGGGAAGTGGATGAATAATTCAGGATCAAAATATCAAAATCTTTTGAATGACTTGAATCTAAAGTAGTGTACGCAGAAAAAGTGTTCCGTAAATTCATCTCAATAGGGCTATCATTTGATTGTTTCTCGACGTGTTTAGATTTTTCGTTTCCTTAAATTTATGTAGGTGAAGTTTTCCGCCGTGATGTTGCCATAGTTACAACACTTCATGCCCATACAGATATTACGTTAAAAATACAGATATTACAGATATCCGTAAAAATAATTTTTTATTGGATGTGAATTTGCTCGTATATATTACAATTGATAAAGGTCGTGTAAATTAGATATTACACTAATATATTCAAGATAACAAAACTCATTTTAAACAGTGCGTCTGAGTGTTCGCAGACCGAGCCTAAGGGACAGTTAAAGAAAGATTTATAAACTAGAAAGTTTAGATATGATAACAGACGGGAACAGCTTTACTGCTTTATATACGTTATAATTAATGAGATTTATTCGTTATTAGTAGCACAAACTCTTACTCTTGTTAATACTAATACTATTAACAAGAGTAAGAGGTGTGTGTGTGTGTGTGTGTGTGTGTGTGTGTGTGTGTGTGTG
>JAOUZG010000635.1:361951-379451 GCA_026289955.1 Argiope argentata | reverse complement strand
ATACAAATTATATGCGTACAACTTTTTACCAAATACAACCATTTTATAAGAAAATTAAAATTGGCTTTTTTTCTTATCATTAAAAGAATTAAAACACTTAAAAATTCTTGCCCATAGTTTTAATTATTATGACAATGTCCTATACCATTCAGGATATACCAGTTTTTAATGAAGAGTAATTTATATTCAAGAATTTAAATATGAAAAATCTTGGTTCCATATCATTATCATATATGTTTCTTTCCTTTCTAACAGCGTTTGTTTTGTAAATGTATTTGAATCTTAGTAAATATGAAGAGTAATAGTTTTAAACCTTTTCAGAATGAAATTTCTAGAATTTCTTGAAATATACTAACCATTAGAAAGCAAACATCGTTTCTGTACATTTACTACTGACATCCTTTTCCTCTGCTAAAGTGCCTAACCATTATTTTATGCTTTTAAAAATATAGCTATGAGCTAGCAAGCCATTTTCATCCATCAAATGTCAGCTAACAAAGACGTAAAAGACATTTCGTCTGAGGTAATTACTTTATACTGAATGAAAACTCACGAACACACACGCTTGATTAGAAAGAAAATGTTAATTCAGCTTCCCATTTTAAAATAAATTTCTCTTGCTTCAAAAGTTCGTAATAAGTAGTCCCCAACTGTAAGAAAATTCCAGGAAGGAAATTTTCCATTACGATAATTTTTGAAATGATTAGCTAATCTCCAGAGATATTTTTTCAAAAAATGTCTAATGGTGATTTGATTTTCTTTTTCTTTTGTAGATTATTTGAAGTAAGATTTCGGGAAAAAAGGCTTTTCATGCGCTATTACTGATTTCTTTATTCAAGACTAATTAGGACAATCAAAAGTGATAAACTTTATGCTCATTTAATGAGTAATTTCGCATTTTTCTATGATTTGTAAAAAGTATCACAGTAAATACTTAATATTCTTTCAATTCGTTAAAGTACTGTGTCATTTAAATATTTTCAAAAGAGAGTCGGTGAAATGATGTTTATTTATTTATTTTTTTTTGAAAACAAATTGGGTATTTAGAACCTATTTGTTCGTAATCATCTACATTTCGCCTTTAAAAATATGATTTTTTTAAGGATAATTTTTGAAAAATATTATGGTATTTATATATAGTAAATATATTTATATTTGATATAGTTATCAATGCCGGCGTTCTGGCACAGAGGCAGGGCGACTTACTTGCGATCTGGACGCCCTAGATTCGAGTTCCAGTTAGGGTATGGTTGTTCTTCTGTGTACTATCTGTGAGGTTCGCGAATGTGGCCCCCCAGTAAAAAGGGGATGTACAAGTGGATGTCCTTGTGCTTGGGCACGGGGGTCTATATCCTCAGAAACTACTGTACCCCATCTTTCCGTTGTAAAGTGAACACGAGATCATCATCATCATAGTTCCCAGTAATTCAGAAATATTTAAATTACCTTTTGAATTTCAATTATTATTAACATCTATTTAAAAATATTAAGAGAATGAATTTCCATCAGAAAATAGGCTTTCATAAAAGATATTTCCCAAGAGATTTTATGATTTCACAAACGTTGAAATATCTTCAAGTTTATTAGCATCTTAACATTTTTGGGGATGTCGACATTTAATGGAATTAATTAACTTTAATTTTTCAGCAAATATTTGTGAAAGTTAAATTCCCAAATCTTAAAATCAAATTTTTTTGTATTATATGATTAAATTAAAATAAATTATTGAGTCAATAATATCAATAATAAAAAATATAGTATTTAATTGTTATTTTTAAAGTAAATGCTATATTAAGAAGACTATTTCAATTCCGTTCAAATCTCAAATTCAGTTCATTTTTTAAAAAAAAAAGATGAGTATTTTTAAAAACATTTTAATTTTTAAAAGAGGATATGCTTTTTTGATAAAAATTATACTTAAATTTTAATATTTATTCATTTTAAATTCATTAAATATTATAACAAATTAACGTTGCTCTGAAAAAATAAAGCTCGGCGCTTTTTTCTCCAGAAAACTAAAAAATATATACATAAGTAGATGAATACATGTATTTAAGTATAATAAGAAGTTCTATTTATTTATATTTAAAGATTCGAATTAATTAAAAATAAAAATGATTTAAGTTCAGATGTTTTTAAAAATTTTCATAAAATTCCGTCATTGTTGGAAGTATTAACTTTTTATGAATCATTGATAATTTTCCCAAAGCTGCTAGAATCATTATTATAAAAGAAACCAAAATAATCCTTATACTTCGAGTCTTTTACTCTCTATTGTAAGGTTTCAAACTTATAAACATTCAATTAGAAACAATCAAAACATATTTATTTATTTTAATATAATATAGCATTATCAAGAAATTTTGACATATTTTATGATTGAGCTTATATATTAACGAAACAAAAATATAAGGGGAAAAGGTTTAGAAAGAGAAAAGAAGAGGAACAAATAATAAGGTTTCAATAAATTCATCAATAATGAATTCGGCAATTTTTTTCTTATTCTCAATATTAATAAATTTTCAACAGTATATTTTGAAGAGAAAATAGAGAAGACAAAGCAGGCAAATTTGATTTATATCCCTCTCCTAATTTATTAAAATAGATTCATTTTCAATAGCACCATTTTGGCATCGCATCTATTAACTTGCCAAAACTAGGCTTCATACAAAAGTTTAAAATTAACAAGATTAGTGGGTCATGCTGTATATTCTAAATCCTGCTATTATTAGGTACATAACATTTTTCTAGATATAGAATTCTTTACATTTATAATGTGTAGTGTAACGGACAAAAATATAATTGATTACGGAATGTCTAATAATGATTTTTCTTCGGTATTTGCAAAATATACGTTTTTACGTGAGATTTTTGCTTTTTGTTTTAAAGAAGTATAAATAAGCCACCATAATTGCCTTATTTAGGTTATTTTATTATTTTTTTTTCAATTCAAGTTATATTACCCATTTCTTTAGTTACACTAAAAATTAAAGTTAAAAATGAAATTATTTACCGTTTGATAACGATTATTTTTCTTTTAAAATATTCATATGTATATATTTATATTTTATTAATAGCAAAATGGGCAGCGATTTATATTTAAATAAATACGTTAAATATAAGATGAATATTTAAAAAAATTATTAAGGTAAGTATAATACTAAGATGAGCAGACCTAAAAAAGGGATTTTTTTTCTGAATCTCGTTGCTTACAATTGTTTATTAAAAAGAATCGATTTTTTTAAATGGCATTGAAAATTCTCTTTCCATTACTAAGAAAATACACCTCGAATAAAAGCCACGTTAACGTAGCACTTAAGCATGAAATACGAGTGGAAGGAAGACATTCGCAATCTCGTTTATTTCTAATGGTCAGTTAGTTGTCTGCAACGTTAGTGAGATTTCTTATGCTTTTCATTCTGTTCAACTTGGCCCATTGTCTGAAAAGGACATCTAAAGGATCATTCACAGGATTGGGTGTTAACCCTAATTGCTCCAAAAGAGCATACTTGAAAGATCTAAGGATTATGCTCCTGCTTTGGCAATAGGAAGGATGAAGATATTTATTTTAATAAAAAATGATTGAAAGCAATAATATTTTTTTTAATATAATTACAGAAGAAAGTAAGTAAAAGGAGATAATTTGTAACACTCTTGACAAACTATGTATATTTTTTAAGATTTTTCTTCTCTTCTTGTTACTGCCCATTGTATTTTTTTTTCATTAAATTATTTTCATTGATAAAAAATAAATAGGTTACGTTAAACTCTTTCTTTGCCTTTATTTATAATATACACATCTACAAAGTAACTAACAAGAACATATCTGCCAGCATTAATTTAGTTGATCAGGAAAATACCAAATACCTTTTACTAGATATCAAACAATGCACTTTACTTTATATAAAAAAATATGACAAAAAAGCGAATGAGAATAAACGAAAGTAACACTTATAATCTAACACAAAAAGGTTTTAAAATAGGAAAACTTTAAAAATGAATTAAATGCTTTATTTGAAATACTTAAAATGTTAGCCAAAAATATTTCGTACATTGTACTAACACGCTATAATGAGGTTTTTCAACGGCACTGAAGTTAGTTTTTAATCGCCAGTTAAATTCTTACACTCAGAGATAGTGTTCATAATACTTTCTTCTTTCGCCATGCTGCCTAGAGAAAGTAATGACAGTCTCCGTCAGCTTACGGCATAGCTGCTTATATAGGGCCACAGATTTTCAGTTTCTGATACCGAGCAGGTAGAGGCCTTTTTTTAACGTTGTCAAGCCACCTACGGAGTGTCCGACGACTAAGTGACTTTCTAAGTGTCGGCTTTAAAAAAAGTCTTCCAATTTACAGTAAACCAGTATAAGAATTGAGAAGATTAAATTTTACAATAACGTTTTAAGCTTCAGAATGATCTCCAATTAAAACAAAAATTGATCTAACGTTGGCACTTAATAACAGGTCTGAAAAAGATAAAATTTAATTTCTACTTAAGTAAGTAAGCAAAGAAGAAGTGAAAGAGAAAGAGAAAAAGAAAAATAAATCATAAAATATCACAAATGTTAAGACTTGAAAGTATTGTATAATTTTGTAGCTATGCCCCAAGGGTAAATAATTGAATCAATAAAATACAAGGTAAAAAATAAAAGACAATATAATAATGCAAATATCAATTAATATGAATAACAATAAAACTGCTAAATAAATGATAACTAAAGGAAAAGAAAATATTATTCAGCCTCACGATTTCTTTGAAACAAGAGAAAACACTTTTTCAAAACAATTGCTATTCTAAAAGTACATTTTAGGCAAAGCAAGCTGTTACGAATATAAGTATAAGTATATATAAGCATATAACTAACTATAAGCTGTGGATAAGTGTGCTATAAAAAGAACATACAATATGAGCCGTAAATTTAAAATTTTGAATTGTCATTAACATACACCACAATAGAATGTGTTGATATTTCTTTTATATTTATTTAATTTTGATTTGTAATCTGAAAATTTGACTATTGCAGAATAAAAATGTGTTAAGAATATAAATAAGATATATTCGTTTAAGTTCATTAATTTAATAATTACTTTTCTCTAATGATAAATATCAAAGGATCGTTTGTAAAAAAACTCCGCTTACAAAAAATTATCTTCTACGTTCTTTGAGGGGGGAGTGATAAATGTACTAACTTAACACCACTCTGTTGATGACACACCTCTCCCACGTAAGAGGTTGAACCTTGGCTGGTATTAGTCATTAGATCTTCAGTTTCCATCTATACTACCATGGTGGCCATCAATCTTATCAATTCGTGTATCACGACTTTTCAGAACCTTTTCTCAAATATAAATAGTTCTACAAATATTTCCAAATATTAACCCGGTGGCCACCTCCGAACTCACCTGCGATTCACATGTGCTATCTATTTAAAGAATTTCTTTCCTAATACTATGAAAAAATAGACAAGAAATGATTATAGAATTGCATGGTTGATCCAAATCGCAGGTGCAAGGTATGGTAATGAATACACTAAACTAAAATATATTGTAAATTTATAAAATAAAATATTTTCTCTTATACCTAAAAAATATAATCTCGTCTCAAACTGCCCTTTCATATCATAAAAGTTTCCAAGTTTAGTTTGTAGTTTAATTTAAAATTAAATTTATAGCCTGAGAATTACTTGTTTTAATTATATACATCTAATTTTAACAAGAAAAGAATAATTAATTTCAAAAAAAAAACTCTTAACAAAAGACCGTAAATATTTTAAGGAAAATAAAATACCATGTCAATACCTTAATTTCAAATTCCAAAAGAAAATCTATTTAAAACTTTAGAAGCAGAGTCATAAATCCGCAAATTTTATTTTAGAACAACGTCTCAGTTAATGAAGCTTGTTCGTAAATTTAATATATGTATTCATTTTCAACGTCGGGAGAACTTTCTCACCGTGAAATTCAATTATAAAATCAATACAAGTTTTTTAATTTCCGAAATAATTTTTATAAAGTTTTTTTTTCCCTTATTTCTTTCTTTACGCACAAGATAATTTTTTAAATTGAAACAGAACAGCCTTCAGAAACTGCTGTAATTTTAAAAAATATAATTTCTAAATAAGAAAGATGAACAACTATTCCGAGTTTACAATCATTTAATGGGGGTTAAAAGCAGCATTCCTTGTTTCATTTAAAATTGAAAGACTTTTCATAATTAAATTTATTTTTCATGTCAAAAATTTAAACTTAATTAAAACTTTCTTGCATAGTATAGTTTCTGTTTTAGAAAAAAAAGAAGAAAAAGAATGATACTTGAAAAATAGATGGAAGGTTTTTTAAACAATTTATTTCAACTAGCATTTGATTAAAGAAATATGTATTTTGCCAAAGTAAACTTAATAGAAATATTGGTTATGATGGTGATTTTCCTATTGAATGGATTAAACTTTCCTTTAATACAGTTTTGTTTCTTCAAGATATTAATCTTCTTGATTTAGAATCTCAAAAAGTTTTAATCCGCTACCTTTTTTTGCTACTTTTTTCAAATTGTTTTATTAAAAGTGTACATTTAGATTTCTTCATCACAACTCGAAATATCTAGATTCTTCTCTTATTTTCTAAAGTTCCTCACTACACTTGCTTACTAAATATTTAATTTTAAAATAAAATGAATGTAGGAAACTGTTCATTTTTTATTCAAATATTTTCTTAAACAATTAAACTCTACTAAAAATTTAATCCTTCAATTTTACAAAAGAGAAACTAATTTAATTATCATGTCAGAACATGGTGTTGGTTTGGGGATGAGGTTTGTGGCGTCAACAAAATTCCGTAGGCAAAAACAAAAAATTTTATTATCTGCATGATCAACTAAAAAAATCAGCTTTTAATAACGCGTTGCCATCGCATTTACAAAAGCTAGGATTTTTAAAAAAAATAAGTTGACGACTATAGCAAATAAAACCCAGAAAATTGTAATCTTGAGCATGTGATCATATGAAATAAAATAAAGAGGAAATGTGATTTTTTTTAAAACAATAAAGTCGAGACATAGTTTGTTTGGATCGTTTGCAATACTAAAGTGAGTTATTCAATGAAACAATTAAAATGAATAAAACTATAGTTTAACTTGCACAAGCTCGTGGTGCTTGGTCGTTAAAGAGATTAAGTTTGACATGATATAATGGAATATGCCCAGCAGATTTCATTTTAATCTCTTATATTAACCTACCATATCCAACTACCTATTTGTTAAAACATTTCTTTTAATTGTGATGATATCAAAACCAATTTCTACCAGAACGACACAAAATGTAAAGAAAAATATACTTTGCTGTTGCTACTAATGGCTCTAGCCATGCACAAGCGCGCCGACGGCCAACAGGGATTTTAAGCAGAAATAATCGCATCTTGTATTTGAAGTAGCGCCAACTAGGGCCGAGAGTACGACTTAACTACACACTCATCACAGTCGTTTGCACAGCCGCTTTTTACAGAAGGGAACATTCACATTTCTCACAGATAGTACACAGAGGAATAACTATGCTCTAACCGGGACTCGAACCCGGGACGCCCAGATTACAAGGAAGATGTACTACCTCTGTGCCAAGACACAAGTAAATTTTTTATATGGTTTGTAATCTACAAATGCGATTAGGTTGAAATTTGTTAACTAACTACATGCTAGTAGATGTTATAATCGATAATGTAGTCAATTTGATTTAAACTTTCCATTAATCTGGTAAAATGTTATAGAAAAAGGACCTTTCGATCAATACACATAGTAATCAGTCGTAAAATAGGCTTTTTTATATCATGGACTGTATAAGACAGACTGACATTTCCCTAACATATATATTTTGTTTATGATGAAATTTTATCATATGTGTATTTTCATCTGTTGACTTATACTTTATTAAACAGCTTGAACTTTTTCTTCAAAATGGAAATATATAATTACTAAGCCTTAAGCATTAAAGTAAAGGAACATTGTGAAATATCTAGAAATCTTTCGATCTGATAAGAATGAAAATATTTAGTTGCTATTGCGTTGTCGTTCATACAAGATTTTTACGAAAAAAGAGGTTGCGCTGAGAACATGCCGAGATTAAAGAATACATTTTTGTTGCTATTTTGAATTCTATGAACGTGAATAAGCTGGAACTTCATTAACACGTGCATTTTCATTCATTGTACCATCTTATTAAGCTAAATATTTTCTTCAAATCAGAAAGATATTAAGGGAACATAAAATTATATTCCACTGAATACACTCAATTGCTCGGTATTTTATTCGAATTTCAATACCTTGAAAATTTTAAGATTGCATAATAAGAATTATAAAAAAAAATTATTAAAATATGTAATTTTTGCTTAATACTTGTAGTTACTTTTTTTAGTCTTGTAGTTACTAAACAAGCCTCTAATAGAATTACATTATTAATATCTCTGGATTATCAGACGTTGGAAAGAGCTTTTAAATGTAATGTAGAAGATGAAGCATTTACCCTAATTCATTTAACATGAAGTATTCAAGATGTACAACCGAATTAAGGGATATGAAATCTGTAAAACATGTAGCTTGCCTTATTAATATTCAAATAAAAATCGGGTGAGCGACTACAGTTTTCCCTTTTTTTCTTTTAGCGCATATATTGAGCCTTTTATAATAAAATAGCTTATATTGTCATTTATATATACATATGTTTTCACGCTCAAAATTTTTAAAAGGATCATCACTCATATCAAATGATTTCTCAAAGATATATTTGCAATAAAAATTATCAATATTTTCTTTTTTTTTCTTTTTGTAAGAGCAAGTTCATATTGATTAAGTGTTATTTACAAAATTTTCAAAAATTAAAATTTATTTTATAAATTCAAAAAATTTTATTGAATTCGAAATTTTATTTTATTAATTTAAATATTTTATTTTATTAAATTAAAATTAATAAAAAAGTCTATGAATAAAGAAATTTTTTTCATGAATTAATATATTTGTTCATACATTCTTTCGTTTTATTAATATGCATATTTTACCTTAGAATCCTTTCAAATTATAATTAACAGTGGAAACACAAAAAGTTAAAAAATATTTTTATATATAAATTTAAATCTAATTAATTCTAAACTACACACAAAATCATACTTATGAAAAAGAATTTTACGAAATCGGTTTTAGATCATTTTTTCCATCATAATTTTGATTTTAAAAAATGTAATCAAATAGGAACAAAGATTTACTTGAACATAATGCTCCTTTTTTAATATTGAAATTTGTTTGTCTAGACTAATTAGAATTTCCAAAATCTTGTTAAAGCTTGCAAATTATGCTACCTAATTAACGCTTGAATTAATATAATCCTTTCTTACATAAAAATCTCTTTTATTTCAAACATTATGAAGAAAAAGTGGAATTTTAGATTACATTTAATTTATTAGAGCATTAATTCTTTTCAACACAGAGTATATCAGGTGTTTCTGTAAAATGCGGTATCTTTGTGTGGCGAACATTTTTTTTTTGTTTTCCTTTCTTATTTTTCAAAAATTCCTTCCTGTTTCTGAAGGACAGAATAAAAAAGATTTAGAGTAATTACACAATGGCTTTCCAGACACCGTCTGCGTCTAAAACGAGAAACTTAAATCTAGTAAGATTAACATTATAAGCGAAGTTATTAAAATTATTCATTTATGTCGGATTTGGGATGAAATGTTTCCTAACTTTACAGGCGTAATTAAAAAGTTCTAATCTTAAAAATATATTAAAAACATTTAAATCTCAAAATGCAGATGAATTTTGTACTAAAGATTTAATTATTTTTTTTATAAATGTCGACATTCTTTTCAAAGCGAACAATGCAGATGGAATTATATTGCAGTAAATTATTTCCTTTTCTTCCATTTTTTTTTTCAAATAAGTATTCCATACTTTATCAATAATCAGCAGGAGTGATCTCCACAAAACTTTTTTGCATATTCTCTAAAAATAGTGATGTTACAAAGAACGCCTTGTATGATTTTGGCGTATATTTTTGTTGCCGTTTCCATGTTACGCTTTACAACGGAAGGAGGAGTCCAATAGCTTTAGAGGGTATGACATAGGTATTCACCGTCCCGGCTGAAGCTCTTCGGATATAACGATGGGCCACCGCGAATCAACCCCCACCCAGCACGGAAGTGCAGGTTAATCAGCTTAATTATTTTTCAACTTAATTAATCAAACTTAACTTTCAACTTAATCAATTTAATAAAGCTTTTGAGGGTATGGACTCTTAAGTACATGAGGGCAGAAGTATGATTTCTTGCTAACACACGTCACAAACCCTTTTTACGGGGCGGATTTCTTTCATGCCTTTTATTCATTCATCCATATGTCGTATGTTAGATCTGAAACAAAAAAAATCCTCTTTGAAAGCATTTACAATATCCCCAGTTGTATTACTCTGCAAATGGGGGACCGTTACAGATATAACTTGCTCCAGACACCAGACACACGGAGAGTCTACAGCTGGAGGGTTCGAACTCCTAGCCCAAGAAATGAGGATTTAACCTCCTACTAAGCACGCTATCCCTGCCCCGTTGGCGTAAGAAGTATTTACCTTTGACGTAAAATTAGCATTTTTATTATATATCGTTTTAACTTTGACGCACATTCTGGCGATTAACTTCTATCATTCAGTTAATAGAATCCAAAAATCAAATTTATGTTTTAGATACGTTTCTTCCCAATAAATGGAAATTAAAATCGCATAAAACTATGCCTGTAAAAACAAAATTTCATACCAAAGGGATATAATTAAATTAGTAGGATTTTGAATTATCGCATTTGCCTTGTTCCGAAACAAAAATCAAATAAATGGCCAACCCCAGATTGGATTTAACTCAAAATGTCATAGGTGTCTACAATACATGTAAATTAAATTTGTGTACCCAATTTAATTTATCTACCTCCCCCAATGTTGTTATTGTTGGTTTAAATATATTCTAACAGTAAAACAGACAGACCTTCTCTAAATATATTTTGCTGAAAATTTGATGAAAATATACATATTTGGAAGAAAGCTCATATACCAAATTTCACACTTTTAGCTTTTATGTAACTTCACATTGAAAAATCAACTTATTTAAATTATGCAAAATATTTTTATAAATTTCCAACAAATTGCTTCGAAACTCAAAGAAAATTACTTTTTACTGTATTTATATAGATCGAAAGAATAAACAGAAATATAGGATACAAAAATTTCGAACAAAACATTTAATTGAAACGAACACCATTATTAAAATGAATAAGTTTTCATGACCAGAACTTCCATTGTGTTTGATAGCATTTTCCTTTATATCTGAAACCATGTTCTGGCAGTAAAATGAATTGAACAATAAATAACAATGGGATTTATACACTCCCCTATAGGATATTGAATTACTATTAGCCTATAGGAATTGAAAAATCTATTGAAATATGTAAAAATGATTGAAATTATGGGAAGGGAGATAATCAGGGTACTTGAAACTTGGAAATGGATGTGAATAGTTCGATATAGAGATAGGCAATCGAGGTACAGAGCGGTTGAAAACCTAATAGCAACTCATTATGGAAAGAAAATGGCGATCAATTTTGAGAGAAGATAGAAAAATGGAAGAGAAATATCAGATCAGATACAACATCATCGATTTATTGTTGCTGTTGAGAAGAAAATTTTGATCTCTTGTTTATTTTATGCTTTAATTTATTATTTGTTATGGTTTATTGTAAGATATATAATAGGAATCTGAATATTATTTTAAGGTATATAAACAAGTTTTATTTTTTGGATAAAAGAAATGTCGTGCTAATGGTTCTTTTTGTTGTTGCTAAATATGGCATTTTCTTTCTCCTTTTTATTCTTAATCTAATTATTATCGGAAACTAGTTCTTGAACCATAAGTCAATAAGCCAAATGATAAAAACATACAGATACAAATACGAAGAAATATTTTTACCATTTATAAATTTTTCATGAATGCAAAGAAATACATTGGCATGGTAAGTAAAAGCCTGACATTGGCGAAGAATATTAATCGTAAAAATATAATTAATATCATGAACGAACTGATTTTTTTAATCTGAAACTTTCAGAAACGGTTAAATTTATAAACGTTTTATATAAATGAAATTTGATGGCGTCCTGACATAGGGGTAGAGCGTCTTCCTTGTGATGTGGGCGTCCCGGGTTCAGGCCTGGTTGTTCTTCTATGTTCTATCTATAAAATGGTTGAATGTTCCTCCCACCGTGTAAAAAGGGGCTGTGCAAGCGAATGTGATGAATCAGTACCTAAGTCGTACTCTTGGCCCTAACTGGAGGTACTACAAAACAAGAGTTGCCGATTAGGCTTAAATAACTGACGACCAACTGACAGTCCATAGCAAGTGCCTTAAGAAACAACAACTTAAAAGAAATTAAGTAATTTTTTAATATGTACGCTGCAAAGCAAAACTTTACTTTGGTCTAATTTTTCCAGGATATCTTTCAAGATGGAAACTTCATCCATATAAAATTCCTGCTTTTTAATCATAAATCTTTGTTTCATAGAAAATGATGAATTATAATTATCACTGGTAAAATATTCTTGGATAAAAAAAAAGTTGAAGTTTGTAAAAAAAATTATGTTTCTTAATCCAATTTACTCAAAAGAAATCGAAAAATAATCGAAATTAATGAAGATTTAAAATTAAAAATGTTGTAATAGTTGGTGAGCTACCACAGCAAATATGGATGTCCCTAATGTTGAATCTAAAGATCAATTCATATTGATCTTTAGATTCAACATTAGGGCTTAATAGTGCAGGCAACTGCTTAATAGTGCAGGCTTTTATTTCCCGAGTTCCACCGCACAAACCCAGAAACAAAAAAATTATTTTTAAAATAATATTTTAATCGAATATCGATTCTCTGAAACAGTTGTAAAATAAAGGGGCTTTTTTATTCGCTTTTTACTCTGACTCTTGTTCTTGCTTTTCGTAGTAAAATCAGGAAACTTCTGTCTATTTCTTTTCTTTATTTCTTGTCTTACATTTTCTTGATAATATGATACTAAATTTGTACTATTTTTCGATCAAATTTCATTCAACATGAGTCCTAACTTTCACGTCCTACGTGAGTCAATTTCATGTGAAATTTTAACAACTCCTAACATTCATCTGACTTTTGAGTCTGGATATTTTTAAAATGTAGAGATTTAAAATTAATAAAATTACTAAACTCGATTAATCTTCTCTAGAAATTATTTCGAAGTGAATATCTTTCAATCTAGAAATATATATGTTCAGTTAAGTAATTTCTTTTAGTTTATTAAGATTCAGCAAAATCTGTTCGCTAATCTATTGAAACAATGGCTTTTAAATTTCATATGAAAATGAAATAAATAAATAATTTAATTTTTTTTTCTAGAAAGAAATTGGAAATCTAGCAATAGGTTTATAGAAGAAGGATTATTCAGTTATAAAAAATTGTGCTTCTTTTCTAAATTTATGCATCAGTTCCATAGCCCGAGTGCATATTTTAGGTAATAAAATAGCTCGAATTTTGATTGGTTAAATATTATTGCAGTGTAAAATAATTCTGCTCCTAAATTTTTCTGCTTTAAATTCCCATCAAGTTTGATTCACAAATTAATCAAATTGAATTATAAAAATCTAAGAATGAATTCTTTTAACATTAAACTCCTGTCAAACGATTTAAGATTTATTTTCAAATGTTTAAACCTTTTTTTGTTAATTTTTCAAATTCTTCTGCTATAATTCTATACAAATCGAATTAACTCATAATAAATTTGAAATTAATTTATTTGAATTTCATACTAAAAAAACTGTACAGAAAATATATTCATGATATATAAATGCTCTCTAAATTTATAATTTAAAATACAAAAATAAATAAAAATAAGAAGTAAAAATGGAGTCCACCCATAAGTGTACCTCAAAATGGGTGTCTTCTTGGGATAAAAAAAAATCTAAAGCACAAGAAGGAGCACTTTATTTTATGTCTAAATCAGGCACTTCTTCCTGACTTTTTTTTCATATTCAGATGGAGATAAAGTACCAAAATTCTCTGTCTACTTTCCGGACTATTATTTTATTTTTTTAGCGATGTTTGCCTGCTTTTTACTTTTTTATTTTATTTATTTACTGTGCCATCTTTATTTTTTTTTTATTTTGAGCAGGACATTGCTCTTTAGCGATCAATACGAAGGTCTCCTCTGTTATTGAATAAATCAAGTAAAAGAAGGGATTTTAAAAGAAGTATTTTTTTTTCTCATTCCAAATAATGATCTAGTATAACATTGTTTGACACACAAAAGAAGATGTTGCTTATTAAAATTAAGCATTGTGAAAGTTAGGTTTTTTGTTGTTAATTTGCCTTGTTATAACGACAAGAAAGCAATTTGCTTAGCTTATTTGGGAGAAAGATTGTAACTGCCGTTGAGTTTTGAATTTTACATTGTTTAATGGTTTTGATTTGAAGGAAAACTCAAATAATTGCTTTAAATATTTAGTTGAGCAAATATAGAGAAAGTTAAATCAACAGTTTACATGAGAAGACTTTTACTTTTGATTTCAAAAAACAAATCCAAGACAAAACGAGATTTTTGCGTTTTAAGAAAATTTGTAATGATTTTAAATAAAAACACTCTATAACAAAAAAAATCAAAGCACCAAGAAGGAGTTGTCCGATTAAAGCGAAAATTATTGGATAAGAAGACAATGTATAGAATAGTAAATGATTAAAATCTCAGAAAAATTGAAAATTTTATTTCAGAGTTACAGTAACAAGTTCAATAAGGACTTAACCCACCTCTAGCCTGAATACAAGCTGCCACACAGCGTGGCATTTGATAAGACTGCAGACAGTTCATAGCAACACGTGCTGTATGTGGTGTAGCATTATCTTGCTGAAAAACCAGCCGTGGGTACGGCAAAAGGAACGGTAGCAAAACAGGTCTTAGAATATCGTAGACGTACCACTATGCAATAACTGTACCTCTAATGACGACCAAAGGGGTCCGGCTAGGAAATGCCCCCCCCCCCCGGAATAAGGCCTTGTTGAGGGCCGGTGTGGCGTGCAATAGTGAAAGTAGGATCCACCCCCACCCACCTCCTCTGCCCTGGGTGCTTCCAAACACGTCTTCGGTGAACGTCAGGACATAGTCGGAAGCGGGATTCGTCACTAAAGAATGTATGCCCCCTGTCGGCATCACTCCAACCTGATCGAGCCATGCACCACTGTAATCAGGCTCGGCAGTGCGCAGGCGTGAGTGGCAGGTGGCGTAACGGTTGGCGTGAGCGTAGATTTCGCAGTCTTAAACGTCTGTGAATGGTCATGGTGGACACTGGTGTTTGGATTGAACGTCTGATGGTCAATAGAGATGAAGACTGTGGCAGCCATGTGGACAATCAATCTGTCCTCACGATCTGTTTTGTCCCTAGGTCGACTGCTACCATCCTGACACTGAACTCTGCCTCTTTTCAACCATCCTTGCCAGCATCTTTGAATCGAGGCATCGCTTCGACTCAAAGGACGAGCGATTCTCCGATTTTTCCAGCCGGCCTCTTTCAATCTAATGATACGAACTCTGTCAAACTCTTGACAGTTGCTCGTAATGAGCATGAGTCCTGCGTGAGGCAATATCTAAGTTGTTGAAAAGAAATCTGAATCGCAATCAAGCTGAAAGTTTTAACAACCATTGAAGAATTGCTCCTGGTATACATCTGCTGGATACGCAGTTCCGATGCACTGGAGATCAAACCATTCAATAATTGGACACCACAATTTAATCATTTGCATATTTGGTCAAAACACGCATGCGTACGAAAATTCAAAGCAATCGGATGATTGCTTCTTGGTGCGTCGATTTTTTTTGTTATAGAGTGTAATAATAATTATTATTAATTATTAAATGTGAGAAAAGGTAAAAAAAATATACATCTTGCTGTCTTCCTGTATTAATTAAAGTATTGTGCAATCTTCAAAATTTTTAATTTTCAATTAAATGTTTTGAATGAAAATTTGTCAAAGAGGAAATTTAATTTCTTTCAGGGTAATTCTAATTGCATACATTAATATGTACGATTTAAAATCCATTCAATAAAATTCATTCCAATATATAATATCCTCAAAAATTATGCTTCTTTTCTTAGAAAGAACACGAAATTTTTTTGATAAAACTGGAGGCATTAATTGGCAGTGCAAGACACCTAATGAAAAACATGGCTATTAATAATCACAATTTTTCAGAAAACATTAAATTGTTTTAGTTTAAGCAACATCCAATCATTTTCTACTTTTTTAATGTACTCTAAAAATGCGTAAATATTTCGACTAGCATGTAAAGTATTCACAATACGAGTTTTAGACTACTTGTAGTACAGAAATTGACATTTTTCCCCTAGTTTCTAAGGAGGGTTTTTTTTTCTAGTTATTATTTCTAGTATTAAGAATAATTAACTGTTATTTCTTATAATTGCAAATCAATATTAAAAATTAATGAATCTGCTATTCAATAAAATGGCGAATATTTCCTTATACTATATGACGGCTTGGATTGTAAAAGAGTGAGTCCAACGAACAATTAATATTTTCCCCTTTATTATTAATTATTGCAATATTTGTGACCTTTTATTGCTTTTAAATATGTATCTTTTCTTAGTGTTTATATAGTTACACTTATTAGCATATAATGTTTGTATAAAATATACAAAGAATATATAGAAATAGTAAAATTTCCATCAACATAATTAATACATTCCTCATCATTTTCAGAATAATAAAGAGGCTGAAGAAAGAAAGATTCAAGCAGTTTCAGAAGTTGTCAAGGGATACTGTTTTTATTTAGCTGCATTTTTATCCTGTTAGAACATAATGTTATTTTGGGAATGAGGTTTGTGGCGTGAGCTAAAATCCGTAGGCGAAAAACTGAAATTTTATTATCTGCACGAGCGTCTCAAAAAATCAGCTTTTCATAACACATTGCCATTGCATTTACAAAAGCTCGGATAAAAAAAAAAGTTAATGACTACAGCAAATAAAATCTGGAAAAATATCATTTTGAGCACGTACTTATTTAGAATGAAATTAATAGGAAATATGATATTTTTTTGAACAATAAACGTGAGTCAAAGTTTTTTGGATCGTTTGTAATTCTAAAGTGGCTCATTCAATGAAATATTTAAAATTAACAAAAATATAATCTAACTTGCACGAGCCCGTGGTGCTTGACCTTTTAAGAAATTATGCTCTGATATTATACATTGAAATATAAATAGCAAATTTCATTTTAATCTTTATTTCATAGTTGTTTTCTTGATAGCGGTAATAGATTATTGTTGATTTATCCTAATTGAAAGTATCTTAAGAGAATTTTATTTCTTTTCAATGGTAAATATAATAACTTATTTATAATGAAAGTTCACACTTTTTATTACCAATAAACATTTATATATATATATATATATATATATAT
>JAOUZG010000635.1:340788-351951 GCA_026289955.1 Argiope argentata | reverse complement strand
TCATATGTGTAAAGAATGAATGAATGGTTGAGGGAGAGTGTGAGCTATTAGTAGGAATTGAATAACTTTTTTCAGTCCTTTAAGTATTATTTTGAAACAAGAAAAAATGGTTAAAAAATCACTTAACTAAAAAAAATCGCATTTTATTTTAATGTTTTGTTTATTAGTATCAGTACTCATTTTATTCATGATAAAAATGGAATATTATTCACGACTTCCTTGAAATTAGGATAGAATTAATATCGTTCATCCATTCATTCATTCTTTACACATATGAAAGGGTTACTGCAAACAAAGCATGAGCTGGTTTAAGAATAGAAGGGTATAGAGAGAACATTAGCTTCAATTGCGCAAACACGTGGCTAGTCTAAATGTCAAACGCTTCCGTGTTTGTTAGAAGGCTTCCCTATTGCCTTTAATTGAGTCTCTTTCACTCTTAGATGGATTTGTTTCCATTCCATATACGTTCCCTTATAACAGTGAGACTAGAAGTGATCACATAAAGAAATAGTTCCCATATGATAAAGTATTCTCGTGTTCTATTAAAACTTTTAAAAGCGAAAACTTATAAAAATATTTACTATAAATGCATTTGTGATGTCCATTTTAACTGCGCTTTGAATTAAAACGCTCTTTTCTGTTATAAATAACCTTTTGTATTTTAAAATTTGTTAATTTCGGGAAAATTTTCCTTTTCGCTTTCTTGAATATTGAAAAACATCCTAAATAACACAGATGTACACATTCAAAATATTTTTTCAGTATTTCAAATGATTATTTTTAATAATTTTATTTTATTTTTGTTTATTCTGTGCCATTTTTTTCTGGAAATTAATTGCAATTCATTTTTGTATTTTGATGTATTCGTCCATAACGTAAAGCATACTTATAAATAAAATTTTAGCCTTTTTCATAATTCTGCAATTTTGGACAAACTGTTGTAGTTATGTTCACAAAATAATGAATATTTGAAGATCCTAAATAAAATGTGACCTGTTTAAATAAATCTTCAGGTTCAGTCATGCTGAACGTAATCTTAGAGCACAATAGTATAAATATAACTCAGTCCATTTTTATTAAATAGCATTAGTAGTACTGCTTACCAACGAATAAATCAGGAGTGCTCTATTGAAAAAGTTTGATTACATCTAAGAAATAATTTATGACATCTGATTAATATATATGTATAAATTTAGGAAACATGCTTTGTCTTGTACCAAACAAACAAGCAAGTGCAAAAAAATAATGCATCAAACATTTGTTGGTAGCCATTGAACATTTATGATAAGCATGCTCCATAGAAATGTAACTTATAAAAAATAGCTTCATCAAATAAAAAAATGATAATTTCAACACATATGACAAAGCGTTTTGAAAAAAAAAATCCAATGTGCATATCTAGAGATAAACCATCAGTGTTAGAGGACACAAGTAACAATTAATTAATTTTAAAAAAAACACCCACTTAAGAAGAAGCATCCAGAATATTGCAAAATATCTAAAGAAGATTGTTTTCCAGCATGCCTCACCCATACTTTGTTGGGTCACATAAGACAGGCTGGAAAGACGCATTGATCCTTCCGCCTTATTCACCAGATTTTGCTCCTTCAAACCATTTTATGCTCTGCTAAAGATACACTGTCTTTTGTAGTTAGAGGTTCAATATCTAAAAGATTCAATATCATAAATCGGCTTGATAGTTAGATTACATCTAAAGAACCAATTTTTTTTTTCATAGATTCGTTTGTTGCTCGAAAAAATATAAAACAATAGTTTTAACACTATTTTAAATAAAGCAATATTCATCTTATAGCCTACAAGTGTTTTTAAAGGACAGAATCTTATATGCATACCCATTAATTACAAAAGATATAATTTAGTGTGAGATTTTGGTTTAATTTCTAATGTTTTGTTTCTACCTGATTATGAGAATCCATACAAGGAATGTAGGAACAATTTTTTTATATTTCAAATTTAGTCGAAACAATTATTATATAGACAGATTTTTAGTAGAATAATGTACAAACATGTTATACCTATTTTTTAACCAAATCCCAAAACCATGTGACAAGAAATTTAAGTCTAAAAGTAATCAATTTTATTCTCTTCTCATACAAACATTGCAATGTGTGCAAAAGAAAAGATAATAAAAAAATTGTTAAAATTTCAATATAAAGATTAGGGAAGTTCACTAGTATCTATTAATATAAGTTTCAAGATATTAGAGCTAAAAGAAAACTAACATTAGAATTTTAAAAAATAAGGATTTTTTTTTGTTGAAAAATTTCATATTTAAATCCTTAATAAAATGTAGAAAACTCATTATTTAAGATAATATACACTAAAAAAATGAACAAAAATGATTGTTAAAATAGATACAGGAACTATAAAAGGAAAAGGAATTAAAAAAAGACTTTTTAACGGAATCAGAACCATCATATTTGAGATATATAATATAAAGTAAACAAAACAAATAGTCGTCAAAGTCAGTTAGTGAAGTTATAAGTGTAGTCTAGCTTTATTTACAATCTGGTTTCATTAATACATGACATAAATTACAGTTTAAAAGAAAATTTATGAGCAACCATATTTTAATTTAATTAAGCTGCAGTAAGCTCGAAAATTGATTTATCAAGTAATCCATCATATTTGATGCTGTTACAACATTTATTTTTGAAATGTCAATATTTTTTTATTATAAAAAACTTATAAAACTTCAGTTTGCCTTTCATGACATAACTAAACAAACTGTCATGTTTGAGTTAAAGATAACTGATATTTCAGCTTGATTAATTTATTAATGAATTATTCAACGGAAAGTAATAAATGAAGCAATTACGTCAAATATCCTGAAGGCATTCGTGTCGTTATACTTTTTATTTCATTTTCTTTTGAGAGGGTTACTTAACTTATTCTCTGCTTTCTGTCGTTTTCACATATTATACAAACTTTAGTCTGATAAATATCAAAATTATAAAGCTTCATCCGATCTCTGAGACGAAGGAAGAAAAAATAACAAGTTATATAACCTAAATTTAAATAATCTAAACGTAACTTTAATTTCCATTGGGAAAACCTCTTCAGACAGTTTTAAGCTCTCTTAAGCCTCAATGCAAAGATGTTAACAAGCACATAAAAATCCTTAAAGTAAATATTAGAACTTTTAGATGACTGAAAATTTTCCGCTCTGTGGGTACTTAGAGATATGACAGAGAAAAATATTATAAATTTTTTTTTTAAATTTAGTGTCTTTTTTAATTTTTTTAAATCTTTCACACTTAAAAGAAAGCTTTAAACTATGAGCCTAGATATATTTTTATTAAAGAAGGAAAAGAAAATAACATTAAACATGAAAACATTTTTTTTAATAATCTTCTTAGAGCTAGAGCAAATTATTATACTTAAGCGCAAATTTTTTTAAAAAAAAATTATTCATTAATTTACTCCTTTTAAGATAATGAAGCTAAATAATTTATGATAAAATTTCTCTGCTTTTTAATTAAATATCGCTTATCTAATGTTAAAATAACGAAGAGCAGCATTATTCTATTTGAAGCATATAAAACAAAATATTCTTCATATTAAAAATCGCAGAAGATGTTTTAGCTAAATTACTTCAGAGAGAAAAAAAGTGTAGTGAGAAATAAAAAAATGGGAAACAAAATAGACTGTTATGATAAATATGTAGACTTTAAAGAATTAAAACAAAAGACAGTTTCAGAACTTGGGACAAAAACAGTTGAGTTAAAATAAAATAGCTTTTAATCAGTATTTGGGAAATTATTTAAATTGTATAAACATTTCATGAGCATTTTTACTCATGGCACAGACTTTTTTATTCCTGTTCTCCATCAAGAAAACCTGCTATAAAAATTAGCGAATCACCTTTTGATTTAAATCATAATAAACAAACGATGTAGAAAAATATTTAAAAAAAAACATACAAGAATTTTCTGAACACTTGAAATCCACTAACCCTTATTTTCTATTTCATGGCTAAGATTTTATTAGATGTTTAGTTTAAAATAGTTATTCGAACAAAATTTGTTCGTAAAAACAAAATAACATAGTTAATCTACTATAACTTAAAAATAATTTATATTAAATATTTTTTTTAAAATACTTAAAATACTACTTAAACAAATCTCAAATGTCTCTTGTGACTCGCTATTTTCCGACCACAAAGCTAATAAAACGCAATTTTTATATTAAAATTTTTTATGTAGTAGATAAATAGCTAACTAGATATATAAATTATATTATACGATTGAATATATAGATAAATTCGATTATCCTAAAAAATTCTTTGCAAAATCCTTATTTTTTGTAACAATAGCCTACGGTTATCCATCCATCTTATGAAAAGATTATGTGTGATGTCACCTTTTTTCGAATAAATTAAAATAACATTGTTAAATCACTCCATTAAATGGAATAAATATAAAATCTTTATTTTCAAGTTAATGCTTATGAAAATCGTAGATAGTTGCAAATGCTGTCATTAATCTCCTAAATCATTATTTTTCTTAGAAAAATGAAATGAAATAAATAATCAGAAAAAAAAGAAAAATGAAAACGGTTTTTGCAGAAGAACGGAAGTTCAAATGATCTTCAGTCTTCAATGTAATAATTCAATGAATGGATATAGAAAAATAAATCATTCCACATTGCTGATTCGATACGTCCGAAGAACATCCGTCTGGAGAGACAGAGAACAGCTGAATTGTATCTAGTGATGTATTATTTTACTGTAATGTGAATATGGATTCATTTTCTCATATTTCCTATTGAAAGAAATTCCGCATAGTTTCGTTATCCAAATAAACTATAGATTTCTGCTATTTAGGAATATCGAATATTCTCCTATAAACCGATAAGCGCTTAGGCCTAAAAGACGAGAATTCTTACAGATTCAACTGTTTATTTTCACATTAAATACAAGTACGGCACATAAATAAAAATATAGAAAAAAGTATATTTGCGGCATGGTGAGGCCATGGATATCGAATTATTTTTTACAACAACATGGTCATTCCCAAAGAAACAAATTTGATAGTTGCTGAAATAAAACTGGTTGTTGTTTTTGTTACTTATGGCACTTGTCTATGGACAAGACTCCCGCTGATACAACAGCAGATTTAAGCCGAAAGGAGCGTCTCCTGTTTTTGAAGTAGCGCCAACTAGAGCAGAGAGTACGAATTAGATACACACTCACCACACATTTACTTGCGCAGGCCCTTTTTTCAAGGGGGCACAGTCACACATCTCACAGACAGCACACAGAAGAACAACAATGCCCGAACTGGGAGTCGAACCCGGGACTCCCAGAACACGAGCAAGAGGCGCTACCTCTGTGCCAGAAAGCCGGCATGAAAGTGGTTGTTAGAAACAATTGTATAATATAAAATAATAATGGAACACACCCGGACAATACACAAAATATAATTAATGTAAGTATTATTCAAATACAAATATTGTCAAAATGCAATCGCATTCAAACAACAGAAACAGTTTTCTTTTGTTAGTTGTCTTGTAGAGGCAATTCCAATAATAATTTTCTTATATCACCTAAAAATTTCATCATTAATAAAAGATCTATTTAATAGATTTAATATCATTATACAAAAATTCTATTAAAATATTTTAAAAAATCCTCTTCATCTATTTATCTCATGCTAACTGATAATCAGTCAACTTGAGCATTCTTACAAAAATGTTCTGGCATTTTTTAATGAATATGTTGTAATTAGTCTCCATTCATGTCTTGGATAAAGCCACTGTCGCGAGTGAAGGTCACGATACGAACCTGCCACGCTAGGCGTCGAGTGAGTGACAGATTTGTTGGCTGGTAGATGGCGCCACAACAGATCAAAAGGTTGCGCGTTCAAATCACGTCCGGGTCACCAATGTCGCGAGTGAAGGTTGCGATAAGAGCATGCGACTCTAGGGCCGGTAGCCGAGTAACATAACCACTACACCAAAAGTTGAATTCGGTATCGTAGATGTTATCTGGCTTATAAGGCTAGCGCCACACTACGAATGCATTGCACGGCAATAACGAACATTAGTAACAAAATAGTAATCTCTAGAATGAAATCTGTGACTGCTATGTGGAGATTAATCTTTGGCGATTAATCCCAAAAATTTGGTTAACATGCGAGGATTTGAAATCGAATATAAATTTTCTCAACCTTTTCTTTAATCAATTGTAACCAAAATTTGACTGAGAACTACATTTGTAATCATAAAGTAATACATCAAATTTTTTTCATTTAAGTTCTAACAATTTTAAGTTATTCCATTTACAGGCATGAGAAATTATAGAACAACGAGGACTCAGCTTTTTGAAAGATTGGTTTTAAAATTTGACTAAAATCTACCTTTTCGATGATAAACCTGTGCATTAAATTTTGCCTATTTAGACTCTTCACTTTTTGTAATTATAGAGTTCATTTGCTCTGGAACAGCCGGACAGACAATTTTCATTTGGATGCATGCCTATCAAAAATCGAATAAAATTTCAAAAATAAGTATAAAATCCAGATACTGAATTTCATCGGTCTGGCTCAAAGCAATTTTAAAATTTATTAGAAAGTGTTCATAGACCAGTTCATAGTCCTAAAACTGTATTTTTACGATTCAGGGAGTTCTGAAACGTAAAATTATTTTTTAAAATCAAATTCCATAAGTATTTATTCCCTATTTTTTATATTTTTCTTTTTAAATTTTCATCAGTAATCTGCAGATATATTTAATGATCTCTTGAAGTTTAGACATAAATAATTATTTTTTATCTGAGCAAGTTCTGTCTTTATATTTAGTAATTCAGTTTTAAATTTACATTTAATAAACAATCGGAAGTTTTCTACATTAAATATATTAATCAGTTATATACTAAAGAGCCATAAAATTTAATATCTTCTTAGTATGCTATAGATATTTTAAACGTAAATTATTGATTAAAAAATGTACAAATAAAAAAATAAAATAAATAAATTTTATTCACCAATTAAAATTATATGTCTTTTTTCTTTAACTTTTTATCTACTGAATTATGTTGCCATCAATTTTTCAACTTCATTATTGCACCGGTAGTTAAGTTTCCTTGCAGAATAGTCCCGGTAACCCAAGAGAAAAATTTTAATTAATAGAAATATCTTAATTCAATTATTAATTAAATATTTTTCATTCCTACTTTTAGCCTATATTAACTTCTTGCTATTTGGGCTACGTTCGTGTTTTTTAGAATACCATCGGCAAAAATAGTCATATTACGAAAATATAATCCACATTTAAATGGTACTTATAAGTTAAAATTCTAATTAAAAAATTCTAATTTAATCTCATTATTTAACAGAATAGAAAATGAAAATAAACATTACAAAAATGACTTTAAATGGTTTTTGATATTCGCTGAAATTTATAATTCTCTAAATAATTATACATTGGTTTCCTTTCATAGCAAATTTATTATACAAATAAATTGCATGTGTTTTAGGAAATGCACATTATTGTTTTTGAATCGATCTGATTAAACAATATCTGGTTTAAGAGTGCAGTAGTTCTATTTTCCTTTAGTTATGTATAAGATAAATGAAAAGGAACAAGTGGCAATTCTTCACTTTAATTTCTATTCTTTAAACATATGCAATAATTCAGTAATTTATTCTTTGAATTTTTTAAAATTTTGTGTAAAGAAATTTCTGCATATGAAACAATCAATAGCTTTATTTGAATTTGCTCATTTCAATGACGAATTTTACCTAGAATGAATTAAGGCGCTTACAGTAAAAATAAGTTAAAACTTTAAACAGAAATGACACATCTATAGGAAATTCGTTTCTAAATTAGAAATATTAATCGTTTTGCACGATCATAATTTGCACCACTCTTGTCAAAAAGCGTTATATTAAATTCCTTTTTGACATTCAACAAGTAATTTTCAAGAATACGTGAAAGGTAAAATTTAGTGCAAGAACCACTTATATATATATATATATATATGTAATTCAATAGAATATTTTGTAATAAGCATCAAATTGGCCTTTTCATTAGGCGAAACTTAAACCATATTTGTCGTTTTGCATATTATTTGCAGATAAACAAAAAAATATGTCAAATTAAATTTTCTTTGAAATTCTTCTAGAGAAAAATCAGCACTTAAGGTATATATCCCTTGCCTTTTTAAGGGAGTGATTCTTATTATTGTCCTATTAAAAGCAACTCCTCAACCTAATTAAATTAGCATTACTTCTTTTTTTATTTTCATATTATATAGTAAATTATAATCATTATTTTAACCTCACTATTCAACTACAATTTCAAATAACTTCCAAAGGTACTTAGAAGTCTTCTTAGAGGTACTAAATCTAATTCTGTGATCACATATAAAAATTCAGATGTCATTTGATATAGTAATACAGCTCTGAAAGTATGTTAGCACGATGGTGAAGTCCAATTTATCTAAATCAGTTAAAGACGTATAAAACGCACTAATTAATAAATGACAAGATTTTTTTTAATTCAGTGTGTAGAAAAATTAAGAAAAGCTGAGCGATTTACAAATAAGTTTCCTTGCTACTTCAAAATTTGATATGAATACGGAAAGGCTAGTGACTTGAATAATACAAAATTACTGCTTGTTTAATTAAATGTAGCTTTAGATAAGTAAAATAGTATTTTTCAAGGAATTCTTTTTTCCAGCAATGTTAAAACATTATTTTATAGGAAAATATTTCAATCAAAAATTTATTCATATTTAATGCAATTATAGAAACGTATCAAACGTATGCAATTATAGAAAACGTATCAAATTTTATCCTGAAACATTCCTTATTCAAATAGATTTTGATTTAAAAATTTCAGAAAATATAGAACTGTTTTTTTTTTCATTACATCTTTGTTTTGACTTAAATACTGACCTAAAATAATTTTGATAAAAATAATTGCATAAAATAATCTTAGCTAAAATAAGTATTTAAATAATTTTGACTAAAATAATTTACTCAAATAATTTGTCTAAAATAATTTCTACTAAAATATTAATAAACAAGTAATTTCGACTAAATTAATAATAAATCAATAACGTCGATAATAATTTATTCGATTTTAATAATTGACTGCATTAATTTTTATTACAAAAAATATTACGTGTTCAAATAAATGAACTCGCTATTTCATCAAACTATCAGTTTTACTCTCTCATTTGGTTCTAGGTTCTAAAAAATGAAGTTACAGAAAAGTAGAACAAAAATTCCACTAAAAGTGAAGCTGAAAACGAAAGGCCGTGCTTCCCAATCTGAGCACAGAAACAAACTAGAAAGTTTTAATTAACGCGAATCCCAAAAAGCTCTGAAAGGCAAAGGATACCCCCAGAACTACTTAATGTGTTCCATCGATTGCTCGAGGGTTCGAAAGTTTAAATTTTACGAACATTGAGAGAGATTTTAGGGGTAATCTATGCAGCAAAGTACGCTCATGAAATTAATTGCTTATTTGAAGCATCGAGTAAGACTAAAGCACTATTTTGTTGTCTTTTCCCCTTTCATTAACAAGTTTTAAGGATTGTTCTTTTTTCTTTCGCACTTTGACTTTTCTTCTAGGTTTATTTCGAATATAATTAAAAAGTGCACAAACCGAATTTTTCACATAAAGTTGAAGTAATAAATTATTTTACTAATTATCCGTGATAATAATTTATTATTGGCCGATTATTTATTACACATGTACTATTAACAATTTAACAAAAAAAATTCTCTTCAAATTTCAGCATATATGAAATTGCTTTAAAATTTGAAATAAAAATAATGTTATCATGTTTTATAAATATATTAAACACGCAAAAAGAATAAGAAAAGAATTCTAGGTATAATTTTTATCAATATTATTTTCATTAAAGTCTTGTATCACACGTGTGTGCTTGAACATGCATGCGAACGATTTTTTTTTTCAAAAATGTACGAATTATCTATTTGATATAACATTAAAATATATCTGTTAACTATCAACCATTTAAACATTTATGTCTCATTCCAAGCGGGGCTTTTAACAATGTTCAATTATTAATCATAGTGCTCTTAATTGTTTCAAATTTTAGTATAAAAGATAATAATTCCTTTAGCTTTAAAAAAATGTGTAATAGAAATTAATTCCAACAATATTAAATAATGGCCCAATTAGTGATATGTCTTTAGAGAAAGGATTAAATTTTGAATTCATCAGAATATCCAAATAATAAAAATATCTTTTTATTTAAAAAATGAAATGAGATTTTCTCAGAAAATGTCGGTTTATTTATTTCGATAATTTTCTATGAAAAGGATTTATGTTATATTGAACAAAACTTCCATGGATTAATTTTAAGACTTCTACGAATAAAATAATATTGATAACTCAACTCATTTAATTTGCCAAGCAGTTTTTAAAAAAAGTCAAAAACCAATTCCCTAACTAATTATAATATTCCCAATGAAAATTATTAATTCTTACTTTCATGACCACATATAATTTCTCAATATATTTGTTAAGTGGAAATATCGATATTATTATGCGTTAAGTTGGTTACTAGACAAAAAAATGACCGAAAAGTTAAATTAAAATTATTCGATTTCAGTGTCATTTCCCAAGAGCAAGCTTACTAAAACAATTTTATGTTTTCACAAACTTCGCCAACAAGTAACTAAGCATACGATAATCTTTTAATCAAATATTAGCGCTTTATACGTAGGTCTCTAGAGATGAGACTAATTGAAAATGACTACACGGAGAAATAAATATTGATATTTATAATCAACTAAGACAAACAATTTCTTCGTTAATCGTAATATGATAAATGATATTAAAAGTTTTTAAAAAATTGATAATCTCTTTGCAGCAAAATGAATCGATTTACATCTGCCTTATTTCAAAAGGGATCGATTTAAAGTGTATCATTTGGCTCTTTTATACATTAATGACGCCAAATAGTTTAGATATTAAATAATTCATGATTTTTAAGATTGAAAAATATAGATTTTTAAGAATACCGAATTATACTCTATTATTAAGAAGAATTAAAATTTTAATTATGATCATCTTTTATCGTCATGAAGTTTGTAATAGAAGTGCAAAATTTAAAAAAAGAATATAAACATTCTCAACTATAATGAATTTTTCAGCTATTCG
>JAOUZG010000635.1:307492-330807 GCA_026289955.1 Argiope argentata | reverse complement strand
ATATATATATATATATATATATATATATATATATATATTCTATTTTATAACTTCATATTGCAATTTACAGAAATTTTGTTTGAGGATAATACCAGCTGAGATTTGTAACTTGTTTGAATACAAAGCACTGCCAAATAAAATATAGGATTTTTGGCATTCCTTTTGGGTATTTAAAATATTCATATTGAAATTTGAGGGAATTTATAGATATTTCATATTGAAATGTGAGGGATTTTATATATTTAAATATATAAGAGTTTATATATTCAATAAATAATGATATGTATATTAAATGCATACTGAAAAATATTCTTACCTTCTCTATAAGGAATGCAACCATTTTGTTTCCGAGATTTCAGTTAGATTCAGCTCTTAATTTTGAGATTTAGCATTAAATAGCCTTTTGTAATCCAGTTTTTATAACCTGGCATTTATAGGCACCAAACATTTTCTCCCAATCTTATATTCTCTGAAGTTTAATTTACAGCATTCCCTGAAAAAATTTGGGAATCTTTTAATTCATCAAAACTTCTAATGCAAATTATTTGAAGATTACAATACTTTCTCTATACTTAGTATACTAGAAAGTAAAAAAATAACAAAATAAAACTGATAGTTGAGGCCAGTAACTAATTATTTCAAATATAAAGATCAAATTAATATTGCATTTATTTAAAAACTTTATTAACTGATTATAATTATATAAAATATATTTGTAAACTCATTATTGAACCAATGAGAGAAGTATTTTCGAAATTTTCTTGCATAATCTCCAGTAAAGGTCTTATCTCTTTTTCTCTCGCACTAAATTGTGGCTTAATGCCTTGTATGGGGTTGGCGAACAAATAACCAAACGTATTGAAAATCTAGAAATTTTACTGAAACTATACTACTATATATAATTTAGATGACTTTCTCCTGTTCGATGAAAACCAATTTTTATACAATCTATACTTGAAGACATGTTATTATTCCGAATTTCAATGTTTTAAGTTATTGAATTTACGAGTTAATATGTTTATATGAATGTGAAAATAAAGATCAAAAAACGGTCAGCATTTCAAGCATTTGATTTGAAATTTGATAAGAATTTACGATTTAGTATGTTAAATATGTGTATTTAATTTTATCACTCTAGCTCTTGGCTTTTTTTAGTAATAGAATTTATTTATATACTGTATTTGAGCAGTCCTACAGACATACTGCTACTTAATGTATGTCATTCAAATTTAATAAAAATATACAAAATTGATTTTAAATCTATGCAGCTAATTTTATCCGTCTAGACCTAATAGTTTTAGTCTTATCTTATTCACAGACGTATAGACACATAGGCAAATCAACATTTTCGGACTCAGACAGACTGAAACGCGGGAATTTATCAAAATTTAGAGTTAGAATTTTTTTGACAATACTTTTTCTGTAGTTTTTATACGGAAAACCGTAAAAGGAAATAAGCCTTTTTGCAATATAACAATTATTATCGTCATTGAAGAAAAAAAACATATGAAATACCTTATTGAACCTAAACACAAATGATAAAGATTAAAATGAAATCTGTTATGCATAAATATTTCAATGCATCATGTCAGAACGTCATTTCTTGAACGGCCAATCACTAAGTGCTCGTGCATGTTAAATTATATTTTTATTCATTTTAATTGTTTTAATGGATGAGTCAATTTAGTATTGCAATCGATCAATAAAATTTTGTCTCGCATTGATTGTCTTAAAAAAATAATCATCTTTCCTATTTATTTCCTTTCATATAATCACGTGCTCAAAATGAAATTTTTCTCGGTTTTCTTTCAGGTAGTCATTAAATTATTTTTTAATCAGAGATTTTGTGAATGGGATGGCATCACGTTATTAAAAACTGATTTTTTGAGAGGCTCGTGCAGAAAATAAATTTTCAATTTTTCACTTATGGGTTTTTGTTGAGGCCCCAAAACCTCATTCCTAAAACTATATCATGTTCTGACTTGATAAAAAAAATCAATACAACATGATACATATAGTGTGTTAATGATTGCTATTTCATTTATTTCAAATATTTATCTACTTCAGAGTGATAAATAACGGAGTTTTACCTCTCCAAAATAGAAAATCGGAACCATCGGAAGTACTAAAAACTTCGCTTTTATACTGAGCGGATAAAGGTTCTGAATATTGGATAGGTAATGCGCAAATGATTAATTTAAATCCGTATCACTCTAAAATAAGGCTCTATCAGTCGTAACCTGTATTTCTCTTTTCCCCCAAACGGTACTCTTTGGAGCAGTTAATTCAACAGAGCGAAAACAATTCTTTTTAAAACCATCGTTTGCGTGACTTTAACCGAGACCGCAGATCATTTACGCTTCCGTTGGGTTTCAAAATTCGATTTTGCTCTTTTCTTTAATATACTACATTTTGTCTCATTTTTCTGTGATGGATGATCGCTGAAACTGTCGAAATGGCACGATTTTCCAGAGTTCCTAATGATTTCGAAGCGTAGGAGGTGCGTTCAGTTTTATTTACAAGACCCGATGAATGCGATTCAAATATGTTACTCCGGAGATTACCAAATGCAAAAGATTTAACGCCTGTGAAGGTTATATTTATTCTAATTTATCAAACTTGCCTTGTAAGAGAGGCATTTTACTGTACCTGTTTATTTCCCAATTTCAGTGATACGTCACTAAAAAATGAAAACGGCCACCAACTTGGCCACTGACAATTCTGCGTTAGTATAATCTGAAAATAGCCAAGTAAATGAAGGAATATAACCATCATGTCATCTATACATAGTATAAATAGAAGTTTATGTTAGTCAGAATTTTAGAAGTTGAAAACCTCTAGGATTACTAAACAGATGTTGAAGATATTTGTACCATTTTTAGGTCATTTATTACAGACGGTTTCAGTGTCTTGAAGTTATAACAAAATTTAAAAAAAAAGTTTTATGATTGCTATTTTCATTATTTTTCTACTACTATTTGGACAGTGTGTTAAACAGCATCATCTCTGATTTGCACTTATCTGCGAACATGCAAAAACTTCAAATTGTGCATGAGCAAATAGAGCTGTGGTATGTAAATACATTTCCTTGTTTCTTTGCCTTTTTGATTTTAAACAGTTATTCAAAACTCTTTATGCCTAAAAAAAGAAATCTATCCAAATAGTTTGATAAAAGGGAATTGGTCGGAGGACATTAAATAACAAAATTCCGTGATAGTAAAAATGTAGAGAAAAGAAGCATTGGGTTAGCGAATCTCATAGAAATATTGTCTATAGAGAAGGAAGTGGCTCAGTGAAGTAGCTTTCTCCCTTTAAATCGCACTGCAAATAAATTACAGAGGCAGAATGAAAAGCGAAGTGATCTCATGAAAAGCGAAGTGATCACCTATCTGCTTACTGAGAAAGGCATTTAAATTTGAGACAGAGATGTGGAATGCGTTCAAGAAAGGTTATTACCAAAATCAACTGAAATGGTCAGAAATGGTCAAAAATCTATAATGAACCTATTTTGTATTCAAGCATTGATACGAACTGTCAGTGACAGTCATAAGATTTGACATGGCATGCAAAATTTTAGCATTTAATCATTGCTCTCCTGTTTTATTGCTTCACATATGTGCAAAAATGCCTTACCCATAGACGATCAAGTCTTTGATAAATTTTGCTCAAATTTGATGAGAACTTAGAATTTAAATGCTATAACTGGGAAACAAATTTCATCCATCTAAATATTTTCATTTGGAATCTTGTTTGTTTATATTTGAACAGCCAGCCAAAAAAGAGTTCGGTTCTTACGTATTAAGCCGTGGATGTGCCAACTGTCGCCAACTACCTCGAGCCACTTACGTATTACGTATTAGGTTTGCAAAATTTTTAAAATAATGACCGTTATTTACCATTAGCACCTCATTGACGACGCCTTCAAATTTGGCGATAAAGATCGACGGTTTAATAAGTAAGTACCAAGAGTTCCCATGAAAGAATTTCGCTCAATGTTCAATCTATATGTGAAACTTCATCCATCTAGCTCAAAGTATGTTTGACTAATCATATTCAAAGACATGAATAATGCCAAAAATATGTTTTTCAATCGTAGAGATACCTCAAATTTCGATTTTTTTTTTGTCTATCCTAATATTATTTTATATGCTTCTTATAAAAGAAAATAAAAAAAGCACCTTTTATTCACTTTGACACACGATGAAGTCATATATAAAACTACTATATTGTAAACCTATACAGATATATCCTAATGTATATCTTCTTGATAAAAAATTTTGTCTAATGATAGCATTCTTGATATGGAAAAACGACAGGCTTCTCATAATTACTTAAATTAAAATTTTGTAAGGAATTCTTGCAAAAATATTATAACATTTCTCAATAGGAAATATGAATTTTAAATTCAAACATACATATACATTAAAATACTGTCGATAAAATTTAAAGTAACGTTCATCGTAACATTCATTAAAATTTATTACATTTCTATGCATCAGAAGTTAAAGTCATTAAGGAACTATTGGGAAACTGTGAAAAGTTGTAGCTAGAATTAATGAGTTTCGATTACTCTGCTTTCTTTTCTTTTAAATTTATTCAGTTAAAAAGTTTTAAATAAATTGAACACAAAAACATAAAAAAAAATGTTGATACATTTAGAAAGCGAATTGAAATTTTTGTATATTAAGGCAATCATTTGTATTAAATGTTTTTCAATCAACTTTTAACATTTATTCTCTAGATTACATCTCGACAGAATATTCATCTTTTTTAAAAAAAAATATTTCAACTTAGATTCACTTAGTTTCTTTGGCTAAGAATTAAAACTTATTACGAGTCGTTTTAATTGTAATTTTTTTTCATATTATTAAAACACAATAAAAAATAAAGTGTCCTTCTAAATTTACATTTAGAAAAAATCAGAGTTTTGAATTTAATTATGGAAATGAAGGCATTTTTTAAATTATAACTTTAAAAGCGGATCTAAATTAAATTCTTAAGTCAAAAAACACTTTCAAATTAATATAAAAGCTAGATTTATGCCATATCTTAAGGAAAAGACGTGAATATCTTCTTTATATTTAATTTAATTGCATGATTTTAGAAGCTTTTTAATTCATTTAATTTCCTGTTTTAATTTAAATTAAGTGAGAAATTTTAATTTTATGTAATGGAATGCAGTTTTATTTTTTAAAAAAACTTTTTAATGTCCATTTTTTGTCGCTAAAAGTTTTTATATTTTATTTTTAATATTAAGTCAAGTGTACTTGTTGCAATTCACTAGAACGAGATTTTTTATTCTTTGTCACTTTACATTAATGCCTTATATTATAAGTTGGATGTGATTTACTTTATGCTTTGTCTTTATTGGGTGTTTATTACTTTATCCTTGCCTTCGCCCTATATTATAAAATGCATTTAAAAAAAGAGCATTGTTGTAGTTATTGAGTAAAAGAGTTGTTGTTGATGTTGTAAGACAGTTAGATATATAGTGGACAAGCATCTAAAAGATAGTTGCATGTGAAAGTTTTATCCAAATCTACCAAAAGTTGGATCGTTTATACTTTCTCAGGCAGATAAATCTAATAACTCAAAACTCAAAATAAATAAAAATCGGTATGAGATCTTGTGATTACAGCTGTACGTATATATCATATTTTTGTTGTTGCTGTGTTGTTAATTATTGCACTTGCCATGGACAAGCTCCCCGCTGATACAAAAGCAGATTTAAGCCGAAAGGAGCGTCTCTTGTTTTTGAAGTAGCGCCAACTAGGGCCAAGAGTACGACTTAGCTACACACTCACCACACATTTGCTTGTACAGCCCCTTTTTTACAGGGGGGCACAGTCACACATTTCACAGATAGCACACAGAAAAACAACCAAGCCCGAACCAGGACTCCAATAACATGAAGAGAACACTCTACCTCTGTGCCAGAAAGCTGACTTATGTCACTCAATAGGGAGAAAGAAGTTATACATATTGTTACGTTTTTAGCGTAGAGGGTTCGGATTGAATGGACTTTACTTGAGGACAGCGCAAACAAACTTATTTACGGGTATACGGGATGATTTGATAAAGTAAAAACTTTAGATAAACACAATCCAGCAGTCAACAGTCACTTACAGCGTAAATGTAAGCCTTACGCACAATAAAAACAGACTGCAAAACATGAAATGAAAACATGGAAATGGCATGAAATGTAAAAAAAAATCTTCTTAGTATAAGAATGAGATATCAGTCTATGTGAATTTAAAAAAAAATACTAATGCTATTTTTTCAAATTTTATAATAATAACTTACAACATAAATGAAATTATAACCAAAACTTTTTTTGTCTTCTAAGTCAAATGCCCTCCATATATTAAATTAAATTTAAGGAAAATTAAAAGAAGGAAGTTAAGGAAATTAAAATTAAAAGAAAAGTTTGATCATCTATCTGTATAAAAATTTAATACATAATTGAATGAATTTTAAAATCAATAAACAATTTTAAAATGAAAGGTTTCAATTATTACCATTGCAAGAGTTACAAGCTTGATTGTTAGCAAACAGAAATCAAGTCTTAAAAATAGAAATTCCATGAATATAATTATTAATCTTCTTTTTTTTACTATTATCATAATCTCCAATTGACAATTGACCTTCATTTAAATAATTATTTGATTTATAAATATATGAATAACAGATACAAAAATTCTAGCAGATGAAATTTCAGTTTGAATCTTTTTTATTTCATGCTAGCAATGTAATAAAATATACTTTTGAACTTTTTATGAAACAAGTATTATCAAGTTAATCAAATACGTGCAAAGAAAAGGGATATGTTTATCTTCTATAAAAAATTCAAGCAGAATTTCAGTCAATAGTCCCCCAATCAGCATTTTCTTTCACACGCTGAAAGTTTTCATAACTTTTTTTTGAAACTTTTTCCTTTTTAACCCTTTGCACTCGGAAAAATAATTACATGCCAAATTATTCACATAATACAAAGATTTATTTATTGCTTTGAAAAATAAATATACATGATTCTTTTAAGAATCAAGCTAAGCTAGTTGTTAAACTCTAGCAGTTCGAATTTCTTTGAAAAATTTATCTACATCTCCGAACCATTATGTAGGTGTTTTTAACAATTGAATTTGAAAATTAAATAAATAAAACATCAAAACGATGCATAGCCTTGAATGGTGAGTCAGAGCCACCAGTGGTGTGCGAAGGGCCAATATGTATTTTAATTTATACATTTCCAATCATCCTATTAATACCAGCTTGGGTAATATTTATCATTTCTTCGTACCCAGCTACCAGTTTGTTTGTTTGTTTACCATTCAACCACCATTTTTTTCTTCTTATATTGTAAATCAAATATTTGCTTTTGTCCCAATTTCATTGTTTTCTTTAAATTTAATCATTTTCAGTAATCAACTCGATGTTCCTCTATAATATATCTACATTTCATATTTATAACAACATACACTCTACAGAGCTCCACTTTTAACCTGGAAAGTCCACACAGGTAGCATCACAAGCACAAGAAGCACAGGTAGCATAACATAAAAGAAGCACTTACTTACAGAAACAACAAAAAGCTAATCTTTATTAAAAAATTGCAACAAAAACAACTCGTAGAAAGAACTCACCGTGATCAACATTCCAAAGAAAGAATTCATTTAACAACTGATTGTTTCAATACTATCTCTTGGATTTTTTAGTGTCCTTTCCAGGAAAAAGAAGTTTATATATTGTTTTTTTTTTCTATAAACTTATTAAGAAATATATTAAAGGCCTTTCACAGCAGTTTCAGCACTTTTGAGCGTTTTTCAGCATGTATATATCGCCAAAATCCTCATATTTTTTATCAAATGGTCATCATTGTGGTATCATCTGTCCTGAAAATGCTAATCTGTTTATTGGTTATCTAATTTCAATATAATTATCTTATTTTATGAGCATTTTATCAGCTTAAATGGAAGGTAAACTTTTTCATTATATTCTTTCATTCCAAATGACAAGTTATATAAAAAAAATTACATGCATTTTATAATTATAAAAAGAAAACCATTTAAAGATTAGTTTTCGCATAAATTTTATTTGAAAAGCTTTAATGTATTGATTAAAGCAATAGTGCTCTAAGTCATTTTGGCCCTTTTTTTCAAAAATAAATGTTTAATTAAAAATCATAACTTCGGTATAAATTAAATTTGTCATAATAATGTGTTAAAATTAATACAAGGGAACTTTCTCACACCTAAAATAACACAATACCTATTCTATTATATTCTTATACTATTCTTCCGGAATTTATTGCAAAATTATCATACGTTATTACGTGGGAAATTAAGCAAATATGACTTACACCATAGTAACTTTAAACTGTCCGTGTGCTGTTTTAAATTTTCATTATGTTTTCCTCTATCAGGAGAGTACAGCTTTGAGAAGATATGTCTAAGAAATTAATTAGTTAATGTGAAAGTAGGTCAGAAAAACAGATGATGGGGCAAAATTTTCATTTCTCGGCGTTTTTCTTGTTTGACTTTATGTTTCTTCTGAGATTCATTTTCTTTCCTCTAGATATTCTATTTCACAAAGAAAACAGAATAAAAATGTCAATGGTTATAAATTCCTCCATCAAACATATAAAAACTAAATATAACAAGATTTGAGATTTTTTTCTTTAATTTAATCGCTTATTGATTTATCTTTTGTAAGTATAAAATAATTTGAATTTGTCAGAAGGTCTTTTGTACAAAAGTTACAACCCAGATCAAACCAATTTTTTTTGTTCCTAAATATAAGCTTTCATTTCGGAAAAAAATAATCATATATTTTATGATATTATCTAATTACCGGTGCGATTGCATAAAATATTGTATTGTTGCAATAATTTGTATAAAATTGAAAGCATTTAAAATTTTCTGAATTAAAAAAAACCAAACAAATATGACATTAACAATTACATTTGCTTTTGAACTAAATAAAAATGTTAATTATAAATTAACGTTTCAAAGTCAGTACATTTCTTTTTTTTATTATGTTTCATGCATCAATACCCTTATAAAATGGAAACATCTTTATACTTTCATTATTGAAACACTTTAATTTTCATTTGCTTTGTTTTGTTCTGAAATAGAATCATGCATATTTATAGTAATCTACAAAATGAATTTTTCTACAAAGAAATTTTTTTTTCATTTCCTCATCATACAATTAGATTTAAATAGCGCCCCAAAATTTTTAAATCCAAAAATTTATTCTTCAAACGATTCTCGAAAGAATACGAAATCGTATGACACCTGATAACTCTATTATTTTCTAGGTATTTAAGGAATTATACTGTCTTCGCCAACGATCGCCAACGGTTTAGTAACACATTGGCGACGGATTTAAATTTAGCGATGAAGATCAACGGATCACACTATTGCCGGATTGCCTTAATTGGCGGTTTAGTAGCTCATTGGCGATGACTTCAAATTTGGCGATAAATTTGGACGGTATAATACATAAGTACCATTTTCTATTTATTTATTTATTTCGATTTGGAAGTTATAAAAGTGGAAAAAAATCCCTCCATTCATTTTTTAGAATATTTCATTTAGTAGTTTATTAGTGATACTAAGTTGTTTGTTAATATTGAATATATTTATTTAGTTGCGTATTAACATGAGATATTGAGAAATATAAGAAATGTTACGAATTTGAAATTTTACTTTACTGCGATTTTTACATCATTATTGTAAAATGCGACTTAAAAGTATTCTTTCTGAAAACTGAATAAGTTCAAGTCAATAATTCCACAATCCTGGAGGCATTTCAATCATTTGGCAACAAATTTTCAGACTTTGGCATTGTAAATAATGATTCTAGACCTGATTCCAATGAAGAACCGTCGTGTAAGGGGGTCTGTGGGCCTTAAATCTGCATGCTGGATGACCTCTCACTGGTGTGGTATGGAGAGGGGGTGCCAGTTCAGGTGCCATCCCTGTCATCTGACCGCGGTTCAAAATTACTAGGTCCTTCCCAAAATAGCCTAAGCTTTATATCGGAACGTAAATGTAACTACACTAAACTAAACCTCTTTGAAATATTGATAGAGACTGAGCTCTTTCTTTGCACTCTAAGCGCTATTGCACCTTGCTGTTGTTTAATAATGTTTTTTTTTTTTGCTGTTTAGTTGCAATCTATTGATTTCTGCAAATGCTATCTCTGTGTACGCTTCAGTTTTACACCTTGTGTTTCGTGTTTTCACACAGAATAAACTGTCGTTTTCTGTTATCAAATGTACTTACATCTCATCTTGTCTAGCAACATGAACACTGACAAATTTTCACAACAGTGATAGGAAACGAAACGTAAAACTAATAAATGATTAATTAGTAGATATATTATGAAAGATAGAAATAAACGTGCAGCGTTATATCTGTTAAAATTTATATAAAACTGCAAACCTCCTTTACCCTTTTTTCTTAAATCATATCAAAAATATGTTTCAAAAATCGTTTTTTTTTGTCAAAACTACTCACACGGTATCAAAACATTTTATGTGGTTATAATCAGTCCATGCCTTATTTTGAAGTCAAACAAAGCATCAACAAAAACAAATGGATAAAATTATACCGTCTCTATTTTTGAAATAATTAGAAAGTCCACCCTCAACCGTAAGCTCTGCCGATTTTTATTTTTTCTTATGTGAAGTATAGAAAAAATATTGCAACCGTCCCAAAATTTCGAACTCAAAATTGATACATTTTCACTTTTTATTCTATCCAGAGATAGAGAAATGATTTTTCGACATTATATATCCATTTCATAGTACGATAATCAGAAAATGTTTGCAACTTGATTATTAGAAATCAGTGCGTCGTCTTAATATTAAACATAGAAATTTCCCTCAAATTTTGTACAAATTCCATTTACAGGGAGATAGAGTGGATATTTTTTGACTACAAATAAACATAATAGCTATAAAACCAAAACAGTTGGACTGATAGAAACTGATTCATAATTTTCACAACTGAAGTGTAGAATCATAAATTTTAAACCAAATTTGTCTAAAATTTTATAGTCTGTTTGTCCATTCGAATGTATTTAAATACGATAACTCAAAAAAAAAACCAGTGACTTACTATATGAAAGTTGGTGCACGATCATGCTATTAAAATTATGTGTTAGCAACAAATTTTGTTTTTTGTCATTTTAATGGAGGACTTCCTAAACGGTTGTTTATTTTTCCTTATTATAATCGTTATTTATTATAGTTATTTATTTTTATTAAAGACGCATAAAATGCTTATATATTGAACTAAAAATAAAAATCTGGGCTTTCGTTTTCGATCTTTATGAGGGACATCACCTTTTATTCAAAAGAGGATATACCAGAATTTTTAAATAAAATGCAAGAAACTTTCAAGTAAATTTCCTTGAAATTGCTGCAAGATTTCTATTGCATTACCATTTCTGGCAAATGTCATCTATTATAAATTGCATCTTTTTACAAAAAAATCTTCTATTATTAAATAAAAAATATTAACGAAGATTTTTTTATTACCGTCTTAAATATTTCATACTAAAAATATAGAGAAATTCATTTAAGTGAATTTTAGACCGTATTATATGCATTATAAAAGTTTTATGAATTTAAAATTTTAATCTTAAATGTAGAGTAGAAAAATATATTCTTCTAAAAATATGAAATGCCCATAAGGCTTAGATATTTACAAGATTTCTCGGAAATATTGATAACAGTTGAATAAATATGAAAGAAATATATTTTTATTCGTACTTTTCGTTACATTATCTCACAATCTATTCGTCGTCTATATTAAATTTTCTTATTAATTTGTAGTTGCAAGAAAATAGAAAATTCGTTGCAATTTACGATCTCTATGTCTATTCTAAATTCTAAACCAAAAATATTTTCTAAACAAACTGGGAATTTATTTGTAAATTTCAAATAAATTTTTCATCACTTATTGCTAAAAAATAATTAATCATTAATAATGTATGCTGTTGTTTACTAAAAAGCATACATTATTAATTATATGTATGATATTTTTTGAATATTGTAATTTCCTTCCAGTTATAAAGATTGATAATTTGATTTTTGAATACAAGTCCCGATATACAACTTAAAAATTAAATTAATATGTTTTCAGTCTTTTTGTAATGATACTTAAATCAAAGTATAACTACAATGTGTTTGAAAGAAGTAAAAATACGAAGTAAATTTTGCATCATGGCATATGTTTAATATCTTTCGAATTCTATTGCAGTTATTTTTTCAGCCTAAGAATTAAAGCTTTTTTATTACATTCTATTGTTTTCATTCTATTTTTTGTACCTGTATAAATTTTCTTTGCATTAATATATGTGTAACAAATCAAAATTTAGTTTTTTAATGAAAGCTAAAAGACCTTCAATATTCACAAATTTAGAAAACGATATCGCAAACTAAAGGATTAGAAATTCTAAAAATGGTATTGAACTATTATTTAATAAAGAGAAATCTATATAATCTATCTTATTTTTCCACGAACATTATGTTTCAAAATATTTGAAAACTTTACATTTTTTCATTTTTTAAACATTAAATTTTATCACAATCATATCTCAGCAAAAAGAAATATAAAAAGCATTATAAATACAAGAACATGAAAAAATAAATTATATAATGTTCATCAATAAAATGGAACATATTCTCAATTAGAAAAAAAAATTTAAAAAGGGCTCTTACTATTTACTGAATTTTTTTCTTTCTAGTCTTTTACAGATAAACAAATGAATTAAATAAAATTGATGCATTATTGTATTAAGTTTATAATTTATCAACATAAAAAAATAATTCAACGAATTCGCAAGTGATCGCAATTTAATCCACATTATTTCTCATTCAAGACTATATAATAAAAATATTGTATAATTCTAAACTTTCCATAATAAAATTTGTAAGATTTAAGAGGGAAATCCTATTCCTCACAACTACCACTCGAACACATATACAATACTCATCTATTATTTTTTTCATTTTTTAAACATTTTAAATTTGATTTATTCATATTTGTAAAAAAGGAATTTAGTCATCAATTTTTATTCTCTTCCTATTCCCATGTCTATCAAATCTTGTAAAATTATATATGTTTTTGCAATTTAATATTTAATTAATTTATAACTTAATTGAAAGTTCAGTTTAAAAATTTTCTGAATGGCATCAGTGTGTAGTAAATTTAAGAAAAATTCCTTTTCGTGATGATTAATTTTTCGAATGTTGAGTCAAAAATTAAAAGATAAAAAATCAAAATAAATTTTAAAAAAAAACAAAATAAAAAACAATTTTTGAAATACCACAGTATTTTTATCAATAAATTAAAAATTGAAAAGTAAAAAGATTTAAAAAATATTTAAATGTACTTTTAAATTGATTGCATTATAAATGGTTATACTGAACCTACCAAAAACGGCAAGTTCATTAATATTTTAAAGTTAAAATAACGATTTAAAAATATCCCGGTGTAACAGATATTGAATTTAAAAGGAAGATAATTCTTACTATCTACTTTATCTCCAAGAGAATTTTGCAGTTAGGATTTATTAGTTACGGATACAGCACCCATTTCATTTATTTAAACATATCTAGAATCTTCCTTTTAAGCATTGAAAAAGGAAATAACAGAAAATTCCTTTTCCGAGATGGAAAGACGGTCCTAATATAATTAATTATCTAGAATCAGATTTTCGTAAAGAATTTTTACGTGTAATTGGATTTATTTCTCATTGGAAAACTTAAAATCGAAGAAAATGAAATACGACAAAAACTTCGAATGATTATTCTAATGGATGTTCATCTCAAAACTCATCACGGAGATAGCGGTTATAACTATCACAACTTTTAAGTCTTTAATGAAGTATTGGAAAACTGCGAAACGATGAAATTGAAAATAAGGATTAATGGGGTCTGAAAACCAGCGCACTTTCTTTTAATCTTCATTCAGCAGTAGAAAGTTATTATGGTCGGAGAAATTTATTTCAATGGTCAAAAATAGCAGAACCATTTATATTATGTTAAAAGAAAGAGAAACAGCTATTCCGCAATAATTCCATCATTTGCATTCGGTGTTATTGAACTCGTTTTTAATTCCAATTTGTAAGACTGTATCTTTGTTTCTTTTTAATTTATTCTGTTTCTGAAAAACTCATTTTGAACTATAATTCATTTCGGCTGTTTTCTTTATGAAGCAATTTAGTTAAGAGTTCCATTTATTTCGCAAAGCCTTACTCTTGATTTTTGTTTTACTAATTTAAAGAAATGAAAAAATATAGTGAAAATGTTAGGCTTTTACAATAAAACTCATTGCCCCAAAAATTATTTTAAGCTGTTTATTAATTATTTTTTATTCAAAATTAAAGCTCCTTATCTTTTAAAATTTAAAGTTGTTTATTAATTATTTTTTATTCAGAATTAAAGCTTTTTATCTTTTAAAATTTAAAGCTGTTTATTAATTAACCATTTTAATAGGTTTATCAACAACATTTATCAACAACATTTTATTTAATCGTATAAATATAATTCCATTACATTTCCCATTTAAAAGACCTGAATATGTCGCCTATTTTATTTCTTAATTTTTATTTAATTTTAGTATTTGCCGAAAAAAAATTTTCTTTTATAATACAATACATAAGCTTACATCTGTCTACATGTTTTAAATATTTCAGAGGGGAATGATATGATGAGTAACAAGTTTTTATGTGAAATACATTTTTAAATGTTCTTAAAGCTGCTTTGAGAACTTTAAAAAAGTAAAAGCATCTTTTATTCCTGGTAACGATTTAGTGTTTTTATCCTTACTTTGAATGAATTTATAAATTTATCGTAAAGAAAAATAAATTTTAATATGCAATTTTATTTACTCTAAATTGTAAAGAAATGAGGAAACAAAGAGTCATATACTCTGCTTCAACAATAAAATGAAATATATTTTGTTATAAAAATAATGGGAAAAACTTAGATTTATAAAGAGTTTTTATTATTAGTATGGTGGTGTAGGGCTGTCCACACAGTTTGGAATCATCTAGGAATCTGTACCGTTAAAAGTCGCGATACGAGCCTGCGACGCTAGTGCCAGCAGTCGAGTAACATAACCTCTACACCAAATATCGACTTTGGTATCGTAGATGTTATCTGGCTTTTGAAGCTAGCGCCATAGTACTCCCCCACCAGTGAGTTGGCGGAGGGACGAATGATTTTTATAGCGCCAAGCGTTGTGGCGAGTTGCTGCTTGCGTCAAATGAGTCTGACGACTTTGGTTTTGCTTGCTTGCGTGCGTGTGTCAAGTGTGTCTGACGAATTTGCTTTTGCCTGTAGAAAATGAAGTTGGCGGCTCTGTTTGCTTGCTTACTTTGCGTCAAGTGAATTTGATGAATTTTGCTGCGGTTGGATAGCGCCACAACTGTTGCAAGAGGCTGCTTTGTCAAGGTCACCAGTGTACCGTTGAAGGTCTCGATATGAACCTGCGACACTAGTGCCAGTAGCCAAGTAATATAACCACTTCATCAAAAGTCGACTTCGTTATCGTAGATGTTATCTGGCTTATGAAGCTAGCGCCACAAATCTATTCACGCATATGTTGAATAGTGTTTAAAGGAGAATGGTACCATTCCTACTGGAGATATTGTAAGTTCTGGAAAAGATGCTGGTGAAGGATATCGATTCTCTATTGAACGCTCTAAAATAGACTGTAATGGCTCGATTTTATTGAGGTCGGGTGACTCTGTGGGCCAAGGCAGATGTTTAACTTTATCCTCGTGTTCATCAAACCTTAATTTTAAACGTCTCTCTGTATTTATAAATGCATTATCAAGTTTAAAATTGCATCTTTTGAGGGAAGTAAATTTTGCATCATAGGATTGATCTGGACAGCTAAATTTTCACTATACTTCCCCCAGGGATCCTTCCTGGAAAGATAGATCACTTCAAAGTTTCAATTGGTCCAGCAGAAAATGGATGGATGATCCAACTCCATGTTTGACAGTTTGAAGGAGATAATCCCTATCATATGCTAATATAGATGTCCTCCAAACGTTTCCCCATCCTCTTGTAGGAAAAAGTGTAAAACATAACAAGTCAAGACGATATTAATTTCTTCCACTTATCAAACGACCAGATTTGGGGCCAGGATGGCCTGGTTGATAGAGCATTGGACTCGTACTCCTTAGGTTAAGAATTCGAAACTCACCGACCAAAAGATTCCCCGAGTGTATGGTGACTGGGGCTCACAGGGGGTACTAGGTCAGAGGCGATCGTTTTCTGTTACATGTCCAAAATTACGATCTGAGATGTATGAATAAATTTGCATGTATGTAGTCCGCCTCCTAAAAAGGATTATGACGAGTGTGTTGCTAAGTCGTACTCTTGGTCCAAGATGGCACTACTTGTAAAACAAATAGACGCATTTCTTAATTTTAAAATCTTCTGATTGTATCAGCGGAGGTTTGTCCACGGCAAGTGTCATTAGTCACAATACAAACGACCAGGTTTTGTGAGTGAGACAACATTGTAGACGTCGTTTACCATTAAGACAGGGAAATGTTTCCCTGCCTTAAATGCTCTGTTTATGAAGGTATTTTCTAATTGTAATCACTGAGACTGGAGAATCCAAATGGTAGATTGACTTTGGTCAATTTTGCTACAGTAGTTTGCTTTTTAGACATCACAATCAGCTTCAATATCCGTCGGTCTCTTTCACTGAACTTCTCTTTCCGGTCGCTGTTTTCCTTTGGCGAGTTTGTCTTGCCGCAAAGTGTGAATGTTGTAATGATTTTAGATATAGTACCTCCAGAAATGCCTGAAAGTTGAGATGTTTGGATAATGTTTCCTTCAGATAAACGCGCTTCTACAATTTGAACTAGTTGAAAATCTGGGAGACCTGACATTTTAACCTTTTGAAAAAATCCTGGAATTACAGAACTTAAATAAAGCTAATAATTACTACCATTATATGTACATTTCTATTTATAAAAAAACTTATAGCTATTATAATATTTTAATTATTGCGAAGCGCATTAAAAAATGTCACTTTTATTCAATGTGTTCCCATTATTTTGATACCCCCCCAAAATGAATTAAGATTTTTTAAAATTCTGGTACTCGTCTAATTTTTTAAATCGCACACAACCATCTTTAACTTTCTGAAATGAATAGTTTTGTATAAAGTTGATATTTGTTCTATTAAAACTTTTATCTATGTGCTAAAAAAATATTGAAGCTCAAATAAATTGTATATATGGGATGTTTTAATACTTTTTACATGCAACAGTTTTAAAATCGAGTCTCTTTTCGTTACCAATAATCAACATTCAATTACATTTGTCGAGAATTCATACAGTTTTTTTTTCACAAATTCACAATTTATTACAAAATGCTCCAGCTAATTAAAATTAAATGATCGAGAGATAAAATTGAATCATAAATATTTAAATAAAATATTATCAATGGGGAAAAATTGTTTTAAATTTCAGAATCTAAATATGTCAGCAAAGTAACAGAAAACTGTTCATAAAATTCTCTTTCCACAAATGCGAAAGAAAATAAGTAATATAAAAGTATTAAAAAATTGAGTAAAGAATTTCTAAATGTTTTCTCAAGCATGTAGTCATTTGTAAATATTATCTATAGAAAAATAAAACCAACTGACTCAAAAATTATATATTTTTTTAACAAATTTGTTTTCTGTGTCATTTTTTGATAGAAAATCGGTTGTTTAAGTTTGAGGAAAGTTCAGAAATAAATTATAGATCCATTAAAATCATTGAATTATTAAACTTGGCATCCAAATTTAAAGCTTGATCAATTTCATGTTACCACAACTCCATTCAAGATAAATAATAGAAACTACTCTCAGGAACTGTCTTTGAGGAACACTAAAGAAAGACAGAAGGACAAACATCCTAGAAAAGGTTGGAATAATATAGGAAGAAGAGAAAAAAAAGATTCCAGGCATTTCAATTTCAGCGAAATTCTTCTCCTCCAGCGATACTCAAGAATATGAGATAAAACAGATTGCTAGGGTTAGAAAAAAAAGTCAAGAAGTGCCAATTTTTTTTTCTTGCCTTCTCAAGCATTCTTCTTTCTTACATTCGTTTTAATTAATTGTTTCGTTGGAAATAATCCTTCAAAGTGTACTTCTTGCGAAAATAGGAACTTTAATATGAAACAAAAAAAAGTATATATTCGGGATGACATGTCTAGAAATAATGAATTTCAAATGTGTTTTTCTACAAATGGAACAAAACTTTCTTCAATCTTTAAAGCAAAGTGAAGGATTTCTAAAAACTTGAAATTTGAATTGGATGTTGAATACTATTAAAGTATCAAGCTGCAGAGAAAATCAAGATTCCAGAGGAAAAAAAGAAATTTCTGATTGTCCTTCTTTTTATCTTCTTCAAGAATTTAACAAAAAAGATGTTTTTATCATGTAATTTTAACAGAAGAGCATGGTTATTCTTTAAAGAATTCTTTTAATAATTATTTTCTGAATCCTAGAATCATTTCTCGCCATTCTATTTAAAAACTTTATTTAAAATTAGGAAAACACTGTCAGCGCCTTTATTTATCATAATAAATATGCATTTTTAATGCGTTTTTAATTTAAAAACCCAACATTATAACATAGATTATGATACAATCGAAAATAACATTATGCATAAATTCTAAGCATTATAATATGAATTATTAATTTATGATGCTTTATCTCTTGGCTTTTATTGTAATTTAGCTTTAAAAATTCATTTATTATAATTTATTTTAAAATTTTAATTATCGTCTTTTCTTCGCTAATAAAATTGCGTTTTATTTTTTTTTTTGAGTTTTGATCTTTTATATTAAAATATTCTCTTAAATATGTATTTTTATAAATATATGGGGTATAAAAGAATAAATATTTTTTTCAACAATTTGTAAAGTTATTATTTGAATTTTTTTAATGTATATTGCCTTAAAAACTCAAGTAAAAATGACATAATAAAAAATAATATCATGACGGAGAGATCAGATCAAATTTTTTTTCAAGAACATAACTTTTTTCTGTATTTAAGATTTTTGATAACAAATTAAATTCCTTTTTTATTTTTATAAATTTGTTTACAATATATGAAAACTTCCTTGATGGCGAAATTTTCTATGATCAGTATTGATATCTTTAGACACATCTAAGTTTTTGGCTTTTTAAATATGTTTGTTAAAGAAGTAAATTATTTGATACAAAAATTTTCCTTTACCAATAATAATATTTTAAGATACTTTCGAAGTTTTTAATCTTTTTATTGGTTTTCATTCTGAGAAATATAACATTTTTAATAGCAGGTTTTAAGCGAAGATTGAAATCGTAAACGAATCCCTAATTCTCTTTCGAGTTAATATAATTATCATTAACTAATATGAGCTATTATTATTTCCATTCAGTACGTAACCCCAGAAAAGAAACCGTAAAAAGGTAATATTAAGCTTCTTTATTGAATCATTTTGAGAATTTGCTGTTATATAAAAATAGCATAATATTAAAGCAGTCGACGCGAGTCAGGAACTTTAATTATTTTGTTAAAGCAAACCATCGAAAAATACAACTATATTCGACCTATCGATAAATACAACTATATTCGACCTATCGAAAAATACCCATATCCTACAAAAAATTCTACTTCAACATTTATTAAAATTAAAATTCTGATATTCATAAATTAAATCAAAACCAAAAATATTGGCAAATTAGTGTAGAAAAACAAAGTTGCATAATGTCTTATATTAAAAGAAAAAATATTTTTGTATTTAACTTTTTCCATACATCCCAATAGGAAAATACAGGGTGTCCAAAAAATTCCCGTACCAATGATTTGTGTATTTATTTTACAAAAACAATAGGTTTAAAAAGAAATATTTTTATGCCAATGATAAAAAGCACTTTTAACATAACTAAGGAAAAAATACTGAACTTATATTTATAATAAATGTTCAAAATGTCCACCCCTTTCTTGGAGACAAAGCTGAACTCGTTTGCGCATGTTTTTCGAAATTCGTTTTAACATGCAATTAGTGATTTCTTGTATCCTTTGGGTAATTGCGATTTTCAAATCATCTATTGTTTGAGGATCACCTTCATAAAATTTGTCCTTTAAATATCCCCACAGAAAAAAGTCCGGGATGGTCAGATCAGGGGATCGAGGTGGCCAAAGATTTTTTGAGATATGTCTATCGCCGAAAAAAGATTCAAGCATGCCCATGGTTTCTTTACTCGCATGGCAAAATTTAATATACTTGAAAAAAAATCATGGAAAATGATTTTTTAAATTTGGAGTACGGGAACTTTTTGGACACCCGGTAGTTCTTTATATGATATTTAATTGCATTCTAACTCGTTTATGTTGTTATTACTAATGGCACTTGTAATTGAAAATGCGCGCTGACGGCCGTCAACGGTTTTAAGCCGAATGAGCGTCTCTTATATTGAATGGAACAAATATAAAAAAGAGAACAACTTAGCTACAAACTCGTCACATTCGCTTTCACAGACCCTTTTTACGGAGGGGGAGGGGCATTCGCATGCCTCACGAGATAATATATAAAAGAACAACGATGCCCTAATCGAGACTCGAACCTTTGACGCCCGAGGAAGACGCGCTACCTCTGTACCAGGACGCCGGTAAAACTATTATATAAAATAACTTATTCATGCATCTTATTTGGAATTCCACATAATTTCGGCCACAAAACTTAAAAATTCAAAATGATTTAAAAAGACACAATATTATACGCTTTTGAAAATTAGCTAGAGCCCTCTGCATTTAAAAAACTAGAGTTAAAATTTTGGAAAATAAACAGAAATAAAATAAATCTATGGTGTGTGTTTTTGTTAGATAAAAGCTTAAAAAATATGAAAAATTTATTTATTGCAACTTAAAAAAGAAGCAGTTTAAATTACAGTAAAAGTAAATTGTCCTAAGCTTATTTTAAATAAAATGTTGAACTAACCTTACACAAAACATTACGAATATATCCCTTATTTAAAGAGAACTTCCAAGCGCCAAAGAAAATAAAGAACTGTTATCTTTCCTTATTTTGTTCATGATATTAATGTACCACTAAAGTTTTCTGTACAATATTGCCGACAGGGAAAACATTATGCAAACAAAATAAAGGAAAACGAATAATAAGAATCAAAGAAAGATGATAATAACATCTGAAAGTTTTCTGGACATAAATTACATTTTAAAAGATAAACCAAGCTCCGGTTTTATTTCTAATTGGAAAGAAATTTGAGGCTTATCATTTATGTCCTCATAAAACTAAGATTTCCATGATGTTCCAGCAGTACTTCTTTTAACCGAGTTTCTCATAATATAATGGTGGCTGCAAAGGCAGAGTTTATTTCATCAAACTATGATTATGTTCAATAATTTCTTAAGACTCTTTTTCAAAAATAAACTATTTTTATTTCATATTTTTTAATGCATTGAATCATACAGCGAGTGATAAAAAATTATAGTTTCTTTACTTAATAATAATTTTTATAACGTTTCAGGAAAATAAGTGAGATTATTTTACAAAATTAAATTATAAATCCTTTTTCATAACTTGGATATTAATTTTTTAATACAGACTGCTTTATTTTAAATTTAATATTCACTGCTTAGTTTTTGTTAAATTTTTTTCTATCAATTTTTTTTAATTCTAAAAACGTTATCCTATTTTTTTAATGTATTCAGTAACAAGAATTTACTTGACTCTCCAATCGCATTTCTTCTTTAATTTGGAAATTAAAATGCTTAAACATGTCTAGAAATTTTATTTGTGGTAAGCATTATTTTAATTATAGCAAATGTTAATATAACTTCCAAATTTAACAATTTATAAATAAAAAATTCACTAGTTTATAACAAAATGTATACATAGATGCATACATAGAATGTTTGAATTTTTTTGAAAAACGTGTCAAAGATCAACGAAATAACTAAAACAAATTACTTCAAATCGCCATCAAGGTAAGGCTAAATATTAAATAACAGTATATTGTATTGTGTATCAGTGTATTTAGTTGAGATCAGGGTTAATCAGGGTTCCCCTTCTTCATCCAAGGATGATTTTTCTATTCTAAAATAATAATAAAGATTGTTGTTGTTATTAATGGAACTTGCCATGGACAGGTGCGCTGACGACCTGTCAGTGATTTTAAGCCGAATGAGAGCTTCTAGGTTTTCATGTAGCGCCAACTAGAGCCAAGAATACGACTTAGATTCAGATTCATCACATTCGCTTGTGCAGCTCTTTTTGCAGGGGCACATTCCCGTACCTCACAGGTAGTCTACAGAACAACCATGCCCGAACCAGGAATCGAACCCGGGACATCCAGATCACAAGAAAGATGCGCTACCTCTGGGGCAGGACACCGACATATTAAAGATTAAAGAATTTTAGAGAGAAAAATTGTAAATTCTAAATTGTAGATGACGCAATAATTCTGGGACTTAACGCAATCCATGCTGACAATTCACATAATGCATGTGACTATTAGTTATTTTATTTTTTAAGCAAGCAGTTCCTCATTATTTGACTTCTATGGACCCTCAAACATCTCAAGGATACTGTTAGACAAAAAATTTCCAAAAAGAGACAAATGATGCTACTCTAGAAAAGGGCATTAGAATCTATCCACGTGATAACTCAATCAATGTGTCTTTTTAATTAAAGATATTTTATCGTAAATTCTCTCTCTTTTTCATCACTCTCTTCAAATAGATTTCATATTCAGTAATTTTATTTGTCTAATTTTCTGTAAAAAAAAGCACCTGAAGGAAATTTATAAAAAGACAGCTCTGTAACCTGCCAATACACTATTAGTAGAAAAATAATTTGGAAACAGTCCCTTTTTAAAAATTTAAAAATTCTTTATAAAAAAGTGTGGGAACTGATAGTTTTTCTGATTGTTAAATTTTGAATGGAGCGTATTTATAGAAATCTTATCTACTTTGTCTTCTGAATAAAGATGAGATGGTAACTACACAGCTTTATCATCGTGATGAATAAAATTTAATGGACACTATTGATGTGCAGATTAATACCATTAAATGTATAGATATGTATCAAATTTTGAGTCTAATCACTCGACAGATAGATAATTTTTCATCTGTATGTTGGCATGCATATAAAAATAGAATGCAAAAATGGAGGCAAATAAAATTTTACATATAATTTTAAAATGTGCCAGCATCTTGTCATAGGGGGTAGCTTGTCTTCCCGCGATCATATTATATATATATATATATATATATAT
>JAOUZG010000635.1:237618-286151 GCA_026289955.1 Argiope argentata | reverse complement strand
GTGTGTGTGTGTGTGTGTGTGTGTGTGTGTGTGTGTGTGTGTGTGACAAAGGTTTTCTAAAATGTTATCATTTATTTTGTCGTTTTTTTCAATTTCCTGTTGATTTTTGAAAAATAGAATTCTTGTTTTATTAACTATTTGAAGTTTTATTACCATAATTCGAAAAGAGCGTATAAATTTAATGTACAATGATATTAACTGAATAAAATAATAAAAAACTCTTCAGATTTAAATAATTTCTAAATTTCTATTTAATTTCGAGTTACAATATTATTCGGTTATTATCTGAGCTTCACATTTATTAATCCTCCCACCCTTTCTTAAACTATCTTCAATTTTTGAAAACAACAAACATATTTTACTAGAATACCAAAAAAATTAAAACTGCTTAGTTATACTGTTCAAAAAAATTGAAAACCTTTTTGATTATTCTACACCAAAAAAATTATGTGAGGAGGCATAAGCAACATAAAAGATAAATTATATATCTACATATAAAGTATTGTTAAAAGAATTTTAATTTGCAATAATTAATGTTCTGATACTTTAATATACCTTTTTTCTCTTTTAATGTATATGTAACTAATGCTTTATTTCAACCATCGAATAATTCCTTTTTTCACATCATACTTCTTCAATATATTTATTATCCCTGATCAATCAAATAACAAATGTCTAGTTTGTTGAATAATGCCTGACATGATTAGGTAACAAATATTTATGATGCGAGGAATATTGTTTCGAAATATCATTCTTTTTCTGTTTGATTAATGGTTGTATGTAAGAAATGTTGCATGCAATTCGTACACAACGGTACATTTACATTAAAAATGAGGTTGCATTCAAAATCTTCATTATTTTCACTCTATAACGTTATTCTTTCTGTCATGAGATATTAAATGTTATTTTTATTTTTGCAGCTCTTATTTCTGCCGCTGAATCCGAAAATGTATGTGCTTGCAGGTCCAGGTTTATAATGTTTATAATCACTGAAAATATTAATAATATTTTTAACAGCTAACAAGTTTAAATTAATACATGTTTGTTTTTGAATTTATTCGTTTATAAATATTTTTTTAAATACATCTTAAACATAGAAATAAACTATCTTGTTTCTTTGTAGGCAGGCATTTATGTATGTTTAAAATACTGTGAAAAAATGTATAGTATTAATTATGCTTTGTATAAAATTATTTAAATAAATTAAGTTTTTTTTACAAAAAGATATATAAAAATTACATATGTTGAATCCATTATATACTTACTATTAACAAATATTTATATTAATTTTATTTTCAAAAAGTTTTTTTAACAATTGATACAGGAAACATTTTTAGAATAATTCAATCAAATTTTTCCTTCTCAATAAAGCTTTTCTTCTGCTCAAATTTTGTTGTTGTTGTTGTTGTTACTTGAGGAACTTGCCTCTGGACAAGCTCCCCGCTGATACAGCAGCAAATTTAAGCCAAAAGAAGCGTCTTTTGTTTTTTTAAGTAGAGCCAACTAGGGTCATGAGTAAGACTTATCTACACACTCACCACATTTGCTTGCACAGCCCCTTTTTACAGGGGGGAACAGTCACATATCTCACTGACAGAACACAGAAGAATAACCATGCCCAAACCGGGACTCCCAGAACACGAGGAAAACACGCTACCTCTGTGCCAGAAAGCCGGCTCTGCTAAAATTCTAGCGAAATGTAAGCAGTACATGAAAATAATGTCATATTTTCTTGTTTTGAAAATGAATCTATAATCACGTATTTTTATAATCACAGTTGGAGGTGATATTTTTTCTTCTTTTTTATGATTAGCAATGAAAAAATTACTGCCTCAAGTTTTAATTGACTTAAATTGCTTAATGTTTTATATTACCATTATTACTACGTTGTCTTTAAAACTAATATTCTATTATAAACATAATAATAAGAATATTCAAAGGTAAACTACAAGAATGTTACGCTTATAAATCTATTTTTTCCCACCAATCAAAGAATATTGATTGTTTTTGTAATGTTTCGACATTAATTCAATTTAATTCAGAAAAATTGAAATTTTGAATTTATATTGCAGAATGATAAAATACTGATGATGAATACTTTATCCGGAGTTATTATTAGAGATATGAGGATAAAACAACTGAATGATAGAAAATAACAATTTTATTAGTGGGTTGCTTTGTTTGAGTGAGACCAATTCAAAATGCTTGTATCTTATAAGTGCATAATGACGTGTAATTTATAGATGGACTTTTAAATACAAGGTCAGATTAATATATGTAACAGATAAAAAAAATCTTTTTAACTATCATTCGCCATTTTAATGTTTTTAAATATAGGAGACATTTTCTTAACAAAGAAAGTCTGCATTGTTCGTTAGCACATACCCTGAGCTCTTCTTTGCAAAAAATAGAAGATTCTACTCAATAAAAATCGAGAAACAGTTTTCTATACTAGTCATCCATTTATTCACCTCAAGTCACTTCACATATTTTTATGCAATTTTCAAATGGCAATTCTATACCACGGCTACGAAAATTTCTCATAGATAATAAAAATTATTTTCTTCATAATCTATTAATTTCACGAGAGTGTCGGCGGTTTTCAGCATGATCGTTAAAATAAATTTTTTCTGCTTTTCCTCGAGAGCTGCTCATCGCTCACACTCCTGGTGAACGTCTACTCCTTTGACTATCAAACAAGCCAGAAATATTTTCTACATAGCATTTAAGACAATGGTAATATGCTGCCATCTGAGGTCAAGAAGGACAACTAATCCCGACAGTTGCGGTGTTTTACATTAATTATCGCATTACTGCTTTCCTAAACATCAAAATTTAATCTTGAAATTATAACTTCCTTGATTATCTATCTTTTTTAAAAATTGATTTTAAAATAATAATATTTATAAATTGTATTTTTATTAAAATATCTATTAAAAGATAAAAATTAAGAAAATTAGAATTAATGTATTTGTTTTTTCAAATACGATTTATATTGAAATAAATAAATTATCAATCGAAATCTTTAATACTTTTTATTTGTCAAGTATATCCCTAAATCTTAAACTATCATCCATCTGAATAAATACACAACATGGTGGATTATTTTATTGATGAAGGTTGATTCTATTGCAAGATCCTTGCGTAATGTAGATTTGTAACAAAAGAAAGGCGTACATTTTAATAGAAGCGTGTTGCAACATGTATTAAATGTCTTCATATCATTCGTAAATAACGTTTCAGCTTTTAGGAATAAAAACTTATAGACATTTATAATAAAAATTTATAGAAAACTTTAATACATTTAATAGCCAAATATATCTTTAAATCCTTAGCCGGTATCTATTTGACACAGTTAGAAATATATATGCAATTTATATTTGCTTCATGAACAAATAGTAAATTCTAGTGGTAACTATTCCCAATATGTACTAGAACATTTCAAATCATTTATAAATAACGCTTCAGACCTGCAAAAGAGATAATACTTACAGAGCGCACTTCGATATAAAAGCCAAAATTCTTATCGTATGTTCGCAAATACGAAACTATTATACGAATGGTAGACGGGAATAATACACAGTAATAGATTTTTGTGATGAAACAGTATGCCTTTTGTTAAATGATTGAGCTAAAGTCTACAGCAATCAAAGGCGCAGGAACAAAAGTTGCAGCGCAAGCGGAGAGCAGCGATCTGATGTTCTGCAGAAGCGAATTGTTCAAGGATGGATACAAATGAAAAGATTCAATAACCACAAACAAAACGCAGCAAATCTCTCTTTTATTTATAGATATCTCTTGTGTCCGGAAGAAAATGAAGAATTGCCGTCTTTCTTTTATTTTTTTTTTTTGGCGATCTTTATATCCAAACAAAGGATTTCTGGAATTTGTACAACCTTGCGGAAGAGGAAAGGTTAAACAAGTGAAAGAGAGTATTGATAATACGGACAAAAGGATGCAAAAAGAAAATCTGCTAAAAGGTATTTAAAAGCTTGCAGGTATAAATTGTTTTTGAAAAGATAAAATAACTTGTGGCTAATGGAAAACATTTTTAATAGTTAGCTTTGAATCCGTCATAAAATTACTATTTTTTTAAAAAAGATTTTGTCTTAATTAGAGTTTACGACGGAAAATTCTCATAAAAGCTACAAGCCATAAATAAAAGATACTATATTATCATAAAAATAAGGACATTTTTATCAATTTAAATATTTTGAAAGTATATTATTTTAAACAATAATATTTCATTATAATAATAAAATGCAAAACCTAATCTTATATATCAATAATATCTTTATTTCAGCGAAAATTACAAACTGTTTCTTAATTAATGATAATCTGTTTATTTTCAACCGAAATTCATTTCATTTCTGTTTAGTTTATTGAATATTTTCAGAATTTAAAACTTAAATTTCTCATTACAATTGAAATTTCATTTGCATTAATATTTTGAAATAGCAAATCTGTAATATACTTCTGATTATATCCATTCGTTGACTGATATCATTCCCTAGTTAAAAAGTTAAAATAAGGGAGAAACGTTAATTAATAGAAAAAAATAAAGAATACCAGTTTAAAAAGCATAATTGGCTAAAATATCATTTAAAGACTTATGTATATTAATTGCTTTCCAAAATAGAAACTACTTTCATATTTAGGTCTAATTGAAAAAAAATTTAATGCTCTGCTTTAAAATTACCATAAATTTGTTCTGTCATTAAAAATTTTCAACCAAGTAATGCTAACAATTAATGCTTATAAATGAGTAAGTAACCATATTCTTTTTTAATTTACTGAAATAAATAAATAGATAATGATTATTTCCAATATTTTAAAAAATAAATAGTGGAGTCACTTTTAAAAATAATAAAATGGTAAATCTCAGTTTTCGAACTAGTGAACTGATCCATAATTCGAAGGAATTCGTATAATTTGTTATATTATTATTATTTCGGAATCAATTATTTTGCTTCTTTTAATTATTTACAAAATTTTAAAGTAGAAACTTATATTAAATTCTCAAGTTTCATAAATACTCTAAAGTAGTAGAATTTTAACAGATTTTTAAATTTTTTATTTAGTTATAAAGTTGAAAGAATTTGCAAACAGTTTCCAAAATCTCTTTTAAATGTGGCTATGGATTTACTTCGATGACTAACTGAATAATTGATTTTAATGGTAATGTTTTGATAAATATAAAATAATAAATTCAAATTAGTAATAAATATAACAGAAACTACAAACTCATAAATATTATGAATAGTTTTTCCGTTCATTTCTAATGAATACGCCAAACACAAACTAACAACAACAAAAAATTGAAGATCAAACATATTCAAATTTCAAGATTCAAAAGCATTCAGAATCAAAATTCATAAAAAAAATTTAATGAATAATTTAATGTGATTATATTTTTTAAGCATTTTTGATTAGATAGAAGTATTAGGAATCTACAGACAAAACTTTTAAATCAAAATAGAGTCTAAAGAATTCCAAATGAGTCAATATTTCCCAATATATTTCTGATTTAAATTTATAGAATAATTTATCTGGAATATAATTTACTTTCAATAAACAAATTATTATTTTTCATTTTTCTATACAATTTATCGTATTTTGGCAAATGAGGCAAAATGACTAATTAATTTAAATGATTTGTGCAGTTTTAAGATTTTCTACGCCTTTCACATCATAAAAAAGCAGATATATTTTTTCTATTAATATTTATTAAATTATATTATCATTTTTATGAAAGGTATTCTTTTTCCTCTTTTGGATATCATGAAATTGATTTAATTATTTTAATTACTAGTTTGTAAAAAATATTTTCTTTATTTCTTTATGGAATTAATTTTTTAAATATGTATTATAGAAAAATTCAAATTTGTGATGCCTATGAAATGTTTAATTAAATGATTTAATGGCTATAAAAGATTCGTTATTCATCTGTCAGAAATAACATACTTTGAAAGTAACAAACAATACTGAAAAAATATGATCAAGACTTAACAAGGCTTAATAATTTCATAGCTAATTTAACAAATGCTTTTGGTTTAAAAAACTTAGCATCTAAATAAATGCTGGTTTTTCAAGGTAACATGTCCAACTCTATTTCATATTTTGCGATAAATACTTCACAAAACCTGGAGTGTAATAAATACCATGTTTTCAAAAAATACAAATACAGGAAGAAATCTCATTTTTTGTACCTGTTTCGAAAACAGAAAATCTATTTTGTCTGAATTCAGACCAATTCTTTTTCAAATAACTCAAACATCTTGTGTAAGAATAAATTCTAATTTAATTACAACATTCGTCCATTTATTTTGAAATAAATCAATTTATCATTCCTTGAAAACTTTAAATAAAACAATCTTCCGACATACTACTGATAAATGCTCTCGAAACAACCAGATATTAATGGGAAAAAGCATCTCTATACATTTTTTCCCGTGTCATTCGATAAAGAATAATTGTATAAACTAAAATCGAAAACTTAGAGAAATTATAAATTAACTTCTTGTAATAATAATATTCGTTGCATTAAGTTTCTGTTTTGAACCTCATTCTCTATTATTAATACTTCTTGTCTTTTAAATGGAAGAAAACAATTTAGTTAAGTAAAATTAAATCTTAATGGATTTCTAAAACCAAATGAAAATAACTAGACACAAGAATAAAATTTTGAATTGACTAATGCCATTAATAATTATTATTAGTAATCCATTTTGCCTGCAATATATTATGTTGAGCTAAAAATATATATAAAATATCGAAAATATGTATCAAATAAAATTACTGAACTAATATAATTCATATTCCTAAAATAAATAATGTTATTTTGTATACAAATCAAGAATGTACAAAATAACCGCAAGAGAATATATCATTAGCAAATAAAATAATTCGTTTAATGTATTTCTATCTCATCTAAAAACATCTTGGGAAACATTATTTATAATTCAATCTAAAAAGAATCGAAATATAAATAGTTAAAAAAACTGAAATACTTTTTTTCCGAATAACTTAATAAATTAATGTAGGTTAAATCATAAGTTTTATATTAGTGAAAAATACTCTCTCTCAAAGATGGTAAATGAAAGAGCATAATGTATTTTAAATCAGATATGGGGTAATGATATATTGTACCATGATTACGACATAATAACAGGTTTTTAGAAATAAAATTTGACACGACATAATAACAGGTTTAGAAATAAAACAAATAAATTAAAGAAATATATTAATCCTATTTACATAAGGTGTTTAATTTTTCTATTATCCAGGAAATATCTGATATTCCTGCCCATAAAAGAAAGATCACTTAGAATTTAGCAGCTACATTTAAATTTGGTTTCGGGAAATATGTTAAAATCCAAGTATGGAGCTGTCATTTATTGGAAGTTTTTAGCTTCAAGAATAGTGCTCATTTCCAAAGATATCAGCGTTATAAGAAAACATATCAAAAATTTACTCTTTCAGTACTATATATATTTATTTCAAATGTAAAAAGTTTTAATTATAATAAAAATGTAATCATATATCTATTCCTAATAATTACAACATTACTGAATACTATTCTTTTATTATTCGACAAATTCTTTGCCAAATTCCCTTTATTATCTAAATATTTTGTTTCCAAAAAAATGTTTAAAAAAATTCGAAAAACTTTTTTTTGTTTAAATGCTAAATTTGCAATTCTCATATTTAAGAAGTTCAAACTCTTAGAAATGCAATATTTTCTTGGGATTTCGATGGAAAAAAATTATATGTCTTATTCCTTCGTGTTTTTATTTTAAACCAACGTATGTAACTTCAAATAGATTTATTACCCCTATACGTTTTTAGATTATAACCCAATTCATTTCCAAAGTAATTTAATTCCTTCAGTTCCAAATGCTATTGATATTACTGGCGTTTCATCTTTTATCTGAATTCTGCAACAATCAAAGATATTTTATTACTTAAAACTCAAAGAATTTTTAACTCTTTTTTTACATCATGAAGGAAGATCTAATCTCCAATTTCCAAGCTCTTTTTTTCACGCCAACTCAAAAATTTCTTTTTTCAGAAAAAGAGAGTAACTCTCTTTTTACATTTGATTTACACGGATTGGAGCAAATAGTATTAACCCGTGACTAGAAACCTCTCTACGCCTTTCGAAAAAGTGTTTCTGGCCGAAATAGAAAGATTTAAAAATAAATTTTCCTCCCACATTTTGATCACTATGCAACCTTCTTTCTTCCATAGACAATCGATTTATGTCTAGAAAAAGAGCGGCTTAATTTGATAGACCCCAATCCTTGTCACTGAGTGTTTTTTTTTTTTCAATTTTGTCTGAAAAGTAAGACACAAGATAAAAAATAAAAGGAGGGATTCGTCGCTTGAAAATCACTTCGATGCTTCCCTTCCCCTATGGAATTGGGAAGATGGTTAATCGAAACCTTAAAAGTGTCGCCTTAGTTACTTCTTTACATCACTCAAATCAGGCTTCTTTTGTAACTCCATTTCATCAACAAGAGAAGAGCAAACTAATCGTAACAACTTTCAGACAAACTTCTCTCGAAAAATGTAGGCATGCCAGAAAGTATAAAAATGAAACAGAACATTCTTTTCCCGATGAGAAGAGGATAATTTTTGCTATCTTATCCAATTTGTACATTTTTCTATTGTGTGTATTTGGAAACAGTAAAAAGGTTTACGGTCTACCATTATTCGAGTGTGAATTAAAACAAAACACCGTTTTCATGTTCGTTATCTTAAAAAATAAAGCATTTGATTAATTTAATATGTAACTTTAATACAATCAAGTAGTGATCTTTAATTAACTATTCATGTTTTTATAAACTTATCAACTTAGTAAAAAAAATATAAAAAGTTCATTTCTTGCAGATTTGAAAATTTTATTAACATGAATACAAAAGAAAGGTTGGTAATTATAAAAGTGGCAGACAAAAACCGAATTACAGATAAATAACCTTTTTTCCAGTTAAAATCCAGCCAAGAATTTTTTTTTACATTCTTGTACATAGAAAAAATATTACAATCAAAAAATATTCCAATCTGAAATCTGAGAGAATAATCACGTTTCAGACTTTAATGAGTCCAAAAATTCTACTTTTGGCATAAAGGGCTATCTGTCTGTCTTTTTGTGCACATAATTACTTAAAAACTTCTTTGAACTAGATGAAAAAAAATTTTTGGTCTGAATCCCAAATTTGTATATTTCTATCAAATTTTGAACGAAATTTTGTCATTATATGAAATGTTTGTCTGACTGATCTAGCATTGATGAATTTAAAAGCATAAAAAGCTACATAAAAATTGATACATAGATTTAATATCTAAAATTTAGGTTCTTAAAGAATTTTGAACTAATTTTGAGAAAGATCTGATTGTCTATTGATCTGTTCTTTTGCATGAATATAAAAGGAAAAATTTAAAACTATGAAATTTGGTATGAGATAGTTTGATTCCAATTGTAGTTGTGCATCAAATTTTAGTTTCCATTGTTCGGAAAAAAAATATTCCAAAATATATATTCGTAAAACAAATTCATTAAATAGGCTGAATTCACACCAAAAATCCCATTTCGTATCTATTGTTTTCCTATGCTAATCAAGCCTTTCCCAGACTAACCAAGGTCCCCAATTTTACAAAGAAAGAGAAGTTAAATCATTTTCCAGAATGTGTCCAAGAAAGTTTCAAGGAGAAAATCATTCCCTCTGATTTATTATAAGTATTACTATTGTTATCATCTCAATTTAAAATACTATCATTTAACTAAACATTTAAAGCTTGCATTAAAAAATTCATAAGACAATCATATTATTTATCATATCAATCATATAAAAGTTGATGTTGTTTCGATTTGAGTTTTTTTTTGAAGCCTCAAAATGCGTAGGCAACAAATTGACGATTAATCTCTTTTGAGACATCAACTTTTCGCTTTTAGAGTTATTGGAAAATAATGCAGAAGTTTGTCACATTTATTGATTTATCGCTAAAAAAGAATTTAAAAATAGAAAAATAATTTTTAATTCAAAAGTTTAAGTCAATAGCAACGTTGTTACACTTTTTTTTTTGTTAAAATGTTTTTATCTTGTGAGAACACAAAGCTATATTGGTTTGAGGTTTTGGATGCTACAAAATGAAAGTACAGAAAATTCACCATTTATCGCTTTCGAGCATCAATTTACGATTTTAGGGTAAATAGAAAATGGTAAAAATGGTTATCACATTTGGCGACTTATCAATAAAAAAAGGGACCAACTTGGCATGAATGTTCGTCGTGTACCAGATTCTCAATATATTGACACATGCGTATTCAGAAAGATTCATGATTGTTTCAAACCTGTTTACATTGGTTGGTGACAAATTAGTTAAGACAACCAATACCGTAAAATCTATAATGTTCCCACATGATGACGGGAAATTTAAGATAAAAAATTCCAACTATTTAAAAAATCTTAATTCCTTTCCTCTCACCATTTTTCATCATTAAACTTATATAATAAAAAAAAACATTTTTAGTATGGGTTTCTGCTATTTTCCATTATAAAAAGAAGTTCATGAAGGAAAGTCTTTAGCTAAATAACTATTTAAATATCTTTGTTTGCAATCAAAAAGTTGTTTCAAAAGGTATTAATAATCTTTTATTCTCTTATTCCATACTTTAAAATACAGGGTGCTCATTAATTATTGTCGGGCTTTCCGTACCTCATAATTTTCGAATAAAAAATATTACGCAAATACCGATTACGTATTCTTAAATTACAACTCAAAGAATTTTAAGTGACAACAATCCAATCTTAGCGCATTTGCAGTCTGGGTAATTATGACGTCATAAATAAAAATGGCGATTGTGCAAGAAAGAGCAATGTGTGTATTGTGACTTTCCGAAGCTATATGAGTCATAACTCCTCAACGTCGCTTCAGAACCATGTACAAGAAAGATCCTCCTTCGGATAATTCTATCATACGCTGGTTAACACAATGTTCTACACCGAAAGGAAGTGGGAAGATCGAGCACTTCTCAGGAAAATGTTGATTGCATCCAAGAAACGTTTACTCGTAGTCCATGAAAATAAACGAGACAATCAGCTGTGCAGTTACATATGCTACTTACGACGATATGGAACGTTCTCCATAACCACCTTCAACTGAATGCCTACAAAGTGAAAATTGTGCAAGCTTTATACCCGAATGATAAACCGCGTCGTTTTGAGTTCATTGAACAAATTTTGACTCGAATTGAGGATGATGAAAATTACCTTCGGAAATGGTTTTTCAGGGACGAATCCACTTTCCATGTATCAGAAATGTGAATGATAATACCTGTAGAATATGGGGCTCGGAGAACCCGCACGATTATCGAGAACTGGAAAGAGATAGCCCAAAGGTGAATATTTGGTGCGCTTTATCACATACTAAATTTATGGACCTTCCTTTTTTACTGAAACAGCAATAAACTCCGTGACATTCCTTGACATGTTGGGGATGTATGCGCTTCCTCAGATGCAGCAACATCAGCCAAATAAGGTAGAGCGCAGAATTGACACTGCAATCCAAAGTGTTACCTCACAAATGTTGGAGAACACTTGGAGGGAAATCGAATTTTTCCTCGATGTGTTACGAGTCACGAAGGGTATTCATGGGCAAATTCATCAATCTTTTTAATATCTTTAATAAAATTCTTTAAGTTGTAATTTACGAATACATAATCGCTTTTAGCTGAATGCCTACAAAGTGCAAAATGTGCAAGCTTTACACTTTAATATCATAAATAAAATTCTTTGAGTTGTATTTTACTTATACGTAATCGGTTTTTGAGTAATATTTTTTATTCGAAAGTTATGAGATACGGAAACGCCTACAATAATTAATGAACACCCTGTATATCAAAAAAGAATATAAATATGTTAACATAAAATTTCTCATCCAAGATAGTAATTTGATTTTTATCGTACACATGCTATTATGAATGCAAAAATATTATCAGACACTTTTATCTTTAGCATGAATATATTGCATATAACAAAATAATGATCACGCATATTTCCATGCAAATGATAAAAATGGCAGAAAAACTAAATATGAAAAATTAAGGAAATAATTTCCTTGTAATTATGATATTTATAAGAATTATAACATAATTTATCAAAAAGATTTTTATTTTAGATTATATATATATTAATAATTTTTAGCTAAAGCTTATTAATTATCTTGACCTCGAAAATTGTAAGTAGCTTAACTGTTACTAACAGTGGTTAAACGATAAAAGAATACCTTAGTTGATTTTAATAATGACTTTAAATCCTTTTGACTAAAATATTAATTGTGGTCTTTGTATATTTATCGCCAATTTTTTAATTTTTTTTACTTATATAATCCATTCTTATGTTACGCGATGTTTAACATTAAATAATTTCTATTAGGTTCTTTCCGGTAGTTTAAAAATATCAAAAATAAAATATACTTTAGGAAAGAGCTTTCTAGTGTATCGCATATTGTTTTCGAAGCATATAATGAATGGTGATTCATGATTTTTTTTAAATTCTGATCTATTGTTTTATAAATAACTATCATAAATTTTGAGACATAAATTGAATTACTTATTTTCCTATTTACATAATTACTTTTTAAAAAACATAAGAGTAATTAAAGAAAACATGCAGAGATTTTTCCTTATTTCAGCAGAAAATCAATTTAAATTTCAGTACATAAAATCATATACTATGATGAATTTCGAAATAACTTCTCGTCACTTTGAAAATTCGATAGTTGTTTAACAGATTTTATTTACTTGGAATTGTGTTTGAGCATTAAGTTTACTTATTCAAACAAATTCTTTTCAAAATCTCATATTCCATTACAAGGATGGTTATTACGATTTTTATGCAAAAAATGTTTTCCACGCATCATATTAGTCATCAACTATAAAATAAATCTTGTGGAGCTCAATTCATTCAAATCCAAGGTTTCTCCACACAAAAATCAAAGTTTTAGATTAAATCAACATAACTTCTAAGAAAATCTTTTGGTGATTCCATCCTTCAAAATGCACTCTTCCGCTCTCTGTAGATCACTTCCGACACTGCCTTTTTTGAAAAGACTTTTTGCATATTCTTCTGTGACTAATTTTCTTAATTCTATTCTATTGCTTTAAATCTTTTTTACTTGGTAATTTTCCTCTTTGGGAACAAAAAAAAGATTTAAATTTGAAAAACTGCAACCTGTTGCTTGTTTTTGTTTCTCATTTAATGAATCCATAAATTATTGATTAAATGAGACCCCATTCATATGCTTTCTTTCAATTAAGAAATAAAATTGCATTTTTTATGTATTACGAAGCCTCCCTCGATTATCGATCGAAATTGTGTCATTGTGAATTTGTGATTAAGTCTTTATCTTTAAAAAATTCTATGGATTTAAAAGAATGTGGATATTTATACGAATTAAGGAACATTCCTTCACCATATGAAAATTTTCATTTGAAGTAAAAATAGTAATCATATGTCAACGAAGTAAAAATTCTTTTCATTATGATTATTTTTTCAATTACTTCCTTTAAGGCGACCAGGGACCTTTAAAATCATTTTTTGTACTTTTCACCTTAGCAATTTGAAATTTTACAGGCATTAAGAGTAACCCTAGAGAAGATGAAGCACACAATTTTAAAGCATTGTATTAATTTATTTATGAGGTAGGAGTGTTAGTATAAAATAATATTAGCGATAAATAATGTTAAGGGAAAATGTTCCAGGAGCTCCATTTTTTTCGAAAGCACTGCAAATCTTGAAGTTTGAGTGCGAAATATCAAAATTAACCAATAAGTTAAAACTACTGATTTTTTAAAAGTTTAAGTAGTTGTGAATTATTACATAGGCTGATTTTGATATTTCGTACTTAAACTTCAAGATTAATCGCAAATTTTGTTTTAAAAGGGTTAGAGAAATTAATAATAAAAATTGCAGTGATTTCGAACAAATTTGGAGCTCCTGGAACATTTTTCATTAAAGTTATTTATCGATAATGTGATAGTATACTAACCCCCTAACTCATAAATAAATTAATATAATGTTTAAATTTTGTGTATCATCTCCTCTAGGGTTACTCTTAATGACTGTAAGATTTCAAATTGCTAAGGTGAAAAGTACAAAAAATGATTTTAAAGGTCTCTGGTCGCCTCAACAAACCTCATTCATTTTTTCTATTTATATTTGTCAATACCCATTTATTTGAAATTTTCTTTTTATGGGCTCATTTTCTCAGGTCCCAAAGTTAAAAATAAATGAAGTTGCCAACTTAAATCGCCAAAAATTCAAAAAATAGTACCACTTTAGAGCAGCAATCAGTATCGTTTAAGAAGCAAAAAGGACGAGAGTGACTTTTCCAGGAATTATTTTGATTTAATTGCAAAGTTAATACTATGCAAATCCATTACTATCAGATTGTTAGATTAATGCATTTAAACTTTAAAAAATACGGTTTGTTTTTTAAGCAGCCCTTGTGAGCATAACCTTCATAGTCGATAACTTGTAATTTCTTCAGATTATTCAATATTCTTCAAGTATTTTCGTTTCTTAAACGCAATAAAATAGATTTGCTTGTGTATTGAATTATAAACAGAGGCAAACCCTGTCGATTTAGCAGAGCCGTGAGCATCAATCATAAAAGAATGAGAGGGAAAAAATGATGAGGAAAAGGGAAAATATTGGATAAAAACGAATGTTATGAGCTCAAAGGAAGCGCAAATGATCTGAAGCCTCCATTAAAATCCGGCAAACGGCGGCTCAAAAAAATTCCATTTTGTACTGATGATTTATTGGTTTTGAAGATCAGTTAGAAGAAAGAGATATGCTGAATTATATCCGGTAATGTTCTATTTTCGGTAGATATGGATTTAAATTCATCCACACGAATTTAAGTACCTATCGATTCTATTCTTTAAGCTTACTACAACCTGTATCAGAAAAATTTATGAGTAGCTCAAGCATAAAAATTACTCTTGACTAGGAAGAAAAATTAAATTATTTTATTCACCTCACATAGATTGATAACAATGATAAATCTCACATATCGATTAAATATCATTTTTTCATCTGATAAAGAATTCATACTGCATTTTCATTTATATTAACCCATAGCACTCGATGGTGCCTCTTGGACATCATTCAACACGGTGCATTATTTTGACGTTTTATTTATTTATTTTTCATTTTTGATTATTGAAAATACCTACAGAATGGTAAAAAGACGGAAATTTTCAATTTTAAACACATAAACACATACACCCAAATTTGGAGCAACAAACAAGCCCTTAAATATTGAACAATTATACATCGAATTACTTTTCCGAGTTCAAAGGGTTAAAGCAATATGATACACCAGACATTCCTCAAGATAATTTATTATTTTTATACTTAAATTTTTATCGCAAAAATTACAATCACATTAAATACTATAAAGGATTGTTCTGCCTCTTTCTTTGATTGTCTTTCAACATCATATAATCTCATATTTCCTCCAAAAACTAAATCGCACTGTTTTGTGTATCTTCGTAATTTGAACCACATGGAACAAATTTAGTGTCCTTTGATATTCTGTTTTTTTACTCGTCATTTCTATAAAAATAAAAGGATTTCTTCCATATAGAGTTTTTATTATCATGGCCAAAAGACCATTCTCACCTTTCTAATTTTTCTTAGTTTTCCCCAGAAGCATTATTGAATATTTTTCCTTCTTTTTCACCTTAAGTGTTTCATTTCAGAAGAAAGGCAAAATATGTCCTTCGATGACTTTACGTACTGTTTAGGAAAGATTTAAAGCATTTGAAAATAAAACGAATTATTACGTAGAACTTCAACTGTTGTTGTTGAAGGATAATAATTTGCTCTTTAAGATGCTTTATTATTAGTCTTTACGTGAAAATTATTTCAAAAGTAATTTCAAAAAAATGAGCATAAAATATCAAAATTCGGGGCTATTATATTTTCTTATATTAAATTATATTATTTTTATTTATAAGGAGCGAAAAGAAATGAAAGACAAAAATGGAAATTATTTCTTTTTTCTGTTTTTCAGTGCTTCAAATTGTTAACCCCTTGACATACGAATTTATTTAACTTTCCAATTAGATGACGCATCCTATTCTGTGTCTTAGTTGCAGACTTGAAACTAAAACTTCAATAATTCGATGCAGATGACTTTATGACTTTTTAACTTTCTAATTGGATGACACATCTTATTTTAGTTTTATTGTTAATTTGATTATTTTAATAATATATGGAGCATTTGGGATATGGAAGCGTTTCGAATTTATTTTTGCTTATTTAAATACTTAATTCTTTGTCTTAGTTGCAGACTTGAAACTAAAAATTCAGTAATTCGATGCGCGTATCAGACACGTCATTGTGTTCTAAGGGGCTAAGATATGAACATGCTTTTAATTATTTAAGCGTTTTAATTTATTTATTTTCTTTATGATATCAATGCTTACTAATGCTTCAAAAATTTAATTTATAATAATTTTTAGAGTCACTAATTATTATAAAATTCAGATTACATTTATGATTTATTAAAATAGTTATTATATGAAAAGTTCCTTACAGTATAAACCTATCTAATTCATCTTTTATGGAAGTGTCGGATTATTTCATTTGAGGATCTGACCAATTCTTTATCAGCATAAGACATATGCATATTCTGTTATGATAACGAAAATTAAATGTATATACCCGAATATTTTTAAAATTTTAGGGCATAAATAAAATTAAACCTTGAGTAGCTTCATTTAGATTTTATATAAATTCTATCATTCAAAACAGAAATTTTAATAACCCAAATCAATAAGCACAAAATAAAATAAGGTAAAATACTTACGACTTCCTATAGTAAGTATAAACCTCTTCCATACATTTTTTGTTGCAGACATTTTCATCCTTCTTAAAACTGTCTTTGTTAAGACTGAAATGTTCCTTTGTCTCTTCTGCATCAGAGCTCACTTGTTCCTTCTGGCAGAAAAAGAATAACTATCAGAACTTCCCTTTCCAGATACAAAATTCGATATCTAACTTTAAAAATTCTTGATTTCATTTTACAAAAGTTCGACCTGGGCATAAAAAGAGAAAATACTGAGCAGGACTGCTTACTGACCCTCGAGGCAGAGCCAGCAGCTCTGAAAGTGTTCGAACAATTCATGAAAGGGTCTTTTTAGAGCTGAAGAAATTCTTCTCTTCGAGTGACACCGAAAAGACAGAAACAAATCCGAAGCAGAAAAAGGGGCGGAGAAATACCTCATTTTTATTCTTTTTAGGGTGCATTTGTGACTCACTTTCATTTTAATTAATTGTTTTCTTAAAAAAGAATGCCTCAAAAAGATACTTCTGCATTAAAGGTAAACTCTAATGAAGATTCTTAGAATGGAAGTTCGAAAAATAATCAACTTAAAAGGCTCTTTTTACAATCTGAATAAAGCTTTCTTTTATCCGTATTTTAAGTAAAGAATATTTTAAAGCATTAGAATTAAATTGGACGTAGAATTCTACAAAAAGTTTTAGCTTTAGGGAAATTTTGGTAAGTTAATCGAGATTTCTTATTCTAGTCACTTTTTAAAAAAATTCTTGAAGATTTTGAACAAAAGAAAACTAGGTTTTACAGCCTGGTTTTAATTAAAAAGCATCCTTGATCTTTTTGAATTATCTTTCTTTTCGTATTTTTTTACTGAACTCAGCAATGCACTTCAGTACCTTTTTTGTTATTTAATCATGATGAAATTATTTTTCTATATTCCTTGAATGATTTATTCCATTCAGCTTTCTTACTTAATTATAAACCACGTTTGCTATTTAAAACAAAATAATACATAAAAAATATAATTTTTTTTTATTCTTAGCTATAAGAATTAAGAAATCTTTAATTTTTTTAAAAGCAAAACTTATCAATATACTATTTTTGTGCATAATTAAACATTCTATTATTTTTTGACAAACTTTAATTACAATTTTATTCATGTTCTTTGAAAAAATGAGCAATTAATTTTTAATGCAAAATTAATTCTTTAATTTTTTTTCTAGTCCAAGATTTTTATTAATAGTATTCCATCTTGAACAAATTTAAATTAATAAAAATGTAAAATTCTTAAAATAATTAGTTTCTTTCTGCTAATTTTATTAAGGGAAACAAATTCCTTTCTCGCCTAACTTTTAGTTTTAAACTGTGTTTGGATTAAAATGTGTTAGAATTTTTTTCACTCAGTTGTATTTGTAATTTTGTTTAAATTTATATAATATCTGAGCTTAGTTATTCTTATTATTTCATATTAATAATCAAACCATGTTTCAAACCTTTTACTGTAACACAAACTATAATGTCGTCTATAATTTTCTTCGTTAATGTCATGTTATATTCATACCATTTTTTAAAGTTCTCATAGATAAATAATATCGCCATTTTTTCTATCTTCATCAAAGCCGTTGGCAAGTATTCTATTTTAATTTTGGAGCCGTTTTGCTATTTTTTAAAATTTATTAGGTTCTCAATTTGTGAACAAATCAAATCTCTTTAACAAAATCATACAACCCCCTTGAGGGTGGGGGGTGCACCACGTAATTGAGGATGAGATGCTTCCGGTATGGTAGTTGGATCTCGCCATTCTGCAGGCTATACTAATAGGTGGGGGTAGGCTCCTCTCATGGATGATGGGACATACTTCCTACGTGAAAGGTTGTACCTTGGCCGGTGATTATAGTTCTCAAAAGTGTTGCTGCGGCGGCTGTCTGGTAATCAGCTCTTATGGTTTAAACATGTGTGCCTTCCGGTGGGTCGGAGAATCTGATATGACTTAACAAAATCGTACAGGTTAGGGCTGACTTTCTGGCACAGAGGTAGCGCGTCCTCCTCATGTTCTGGGAGTCCCGGGTCCGAGTCATCATTTTTCTTCTGGGTGCTATCTGTGAGATGTGTGTATATGCTCCCCTGTAAAAAGGGCTGTGCAGGCAATTGTGGTGAGCGTGCAGCTAAGTCCTATTCTTGGCCCTTGTTGGCGCTATTTCAAAACACGAGATTCTCCTTTCGAGTTAAATCTGCTGCTGTTACCACAGGGTACTTTTTAATGAGATTGTGGTGTGGTGTTAAGTGCCATAGGTAGCAACAACAATACGGGGTAGTTTAATAATTAATCCTTTCAACTAACTACGCGTTCCTATTTTTTTAAAAATTAATTAGAATTACATTCTAGATTCAAAGGGAATTTTATAAATAAGCTACTTTTGCTATTTTTTTAAATACTTATTCAAAATTGTGATAATTTGTACCCACTTTACTAATTTAACTCTTTTACTCTTGAGTGTAGTAAATTTCTTTTGATACTTTTAATATTTTAGAAGAACTTCTCAATTTTGTAAGAAAATCTCGGACATACACAAAAGCAAAATAAAGAAATAGTTCGCTGCCCTCTTAAAACTTGGTTAATGAAAGCGAAAAGAATAACAAAGCCCTCCTTCAGTCTTCCGCTGTGCATGAAATAAGCAATTAATTTCATGAGGATACTTAACGGCACATCCTTCCCCTGAAATCTTTCTCAGGGTTCGTAAAATTCGAACTTTCGAATACTCGAGTAATCGATAGAACGCATTAAGTAGTTCTGAGAATATCGTTTGCTTTTTAGAACTTTTTTATGACCATCGTTAATTAAAACTTCCATTTCTATCCTCAAATTTTAAAGTGATTATTTTTTTCAAAAATATATATTGTAGAGTTTTTCTTCTTTTCTAACGAGTTCATTATTTTAAAACATATAGAACTAGTGACAAGGTGAAATTGATAGCTTAACGGAAGCTTAAATTCATTTTCTACTTAAGAAAGTGTAGAATTACTTTTTGACAGGGAAAAACTGCAACAAGAAAAATCATTCTTATTTTATAAATTTGTTTATTAAGCGATAAGCTCTTTGATGAGGAAAAGGACTTCGAGGGCCAACATTTATATCTTAAGACAATTTAAGACACGCTTACACTAAAATTTCTTAAATAATAAGTTTAATTCTGAAAAATATTTGATTTCATATTTTGTTCTATATTATTTCATTTGGAAATTCTTACCAGTTTCTTACGTAGAAGGATTTAAAACTATTTTTGCTAAAGACTAAAAAATATTTTTTCCAAAGACTTAAAATAATTATTCCCTTTTTTATTAAAAAAATATTTGCTTTAGTAATTAAAAGTTTTGGCTAATTTTATTCTTTATTTTATCGCAAAATAAGCCAAAATAATTTTAGCAGGTAAAGTTAAACTTCCACTCTTCTTTCTCAGATTTTAAAGTAATTTGTCAAACCTTAACGCAGCAAAAGGAACTAAATTTTTCCATATAAAACTATGAAACTGAAACTATAACTAAAAATATTTATAGAACGTGCCCATTTTATAAGAAAAATGCCTTAAAAATTCCGAACTATCACAAAGAAACTAATTTAAATATGGGAATTGTAATGAATATTGAAATACTTTTTGCTCTCATTGAAAATCACAAATATTTGTCCTAATACAATATTCACTAGCTTTAAAAATATTGCAAATAAAATGAAATTACTATTTTTTAACCATCATACATTAAAAATTAAACCTTGTAAAATCACTTAAGTAAACGGTAAAGAAGTACAATTTTATACTTGTGTATGAGTTTATACTTGTGTACGAATTACACAAGTGCAGATAAAAAATTTCAGAAAATTGTGTTTTAATTGGTTGCTAACGGAATTTCTTTGTATTTTTTACAATTCTTGATTGAAACTCTTTTTTTTTAATCTGAACTGAAGATATTTTAATTTTTGCAAGAATTTTCTTCAACTCATGTTTTATTGAAATATAGTAATTTCAGAGAATGAAGACCATAGTTTGTTTGTTCTTTTATCTTTTAACAAAGAATTTATAGAACTAATTAATCATCAAATATTTTCACTGTTGTTATTAAATGCAAATATTTTTTTATTAAAATTGTCAAAGAAAATATGAGAAGATAAATCACTGGTTAAATCTTTTAATCTTTCTAAAATTGTTTACAAATATACATTGTAATTATTAATGAAAGTTTAACTTTTTTAATAGAAATAATCTGTTAAAATATTTTAACTATATGCTCAAAATCATTTACTGACAAAAGTTTACATAATATTCTAGTATTCCTTTATAAACATTCATAATTAACTTACAGATTAAGGAATCAAATTGAATAGTTTATTAAATATTATTTCTGTGCAAATCAGCAGATTATATATATATATATATATATATTTTAACAAATTCAAACTAATTTTTATATATATACACTATTTTTAATTCATTTATATTCATCAATTGTAATTTACAAAGAATTCAGAAGAATTCTCAGACAAGTTTTCTTCGAATAATAACTTACCAGCAAAATCTCACTGCTTTGGAAGTAAATTAATTAAATTTATCTTCATACCTACTGCAATAATATCCTTATGTTCTAAATCGCTGATGAATTTTTACAAAATATTCCACCCTTTTATTATTTCTCAGGATTTTCTACATTTAGAAAAAAAACTACTCTAGAGTTATATAATTACCCTATTTGTTAATTTTTGACATTTGAATGAGCCAATCAGAGGCTTTTTTGCCAGATCTGCTATTAAAAAAGGATTGTGAAAAAAATGCCCTAATTTAAAAACAATGTCATTTTTTTAAGAACATGTGATTTTATTTATTAGCAAATAAATACATGTTAACTGCATCCGGCAATTTCCCGGTACAAATTTAAGTGATTGAGATAGAAACTATATATTGAAAAAAATCATGACAGACACTCCAGTTTTATACAAATATATTTTATTCCAATTCCACATAACAAGAGTTGAAGTTCATTTAAGCATTTTATGGACAAAAAGGGAATGTATAATTTGCTACAAATTTAGTATTTAACATTCAGTATGTCACATTTAACCAATATTTTAATGTCAATCATTTTGGCACAATAAATGCATTTGCTAGAATTGAACACAAAATACATTAACAAAATATATTGGCACTTTTTGTTTTTATTTCACAACTCATGAGTGAGGACGTGTGTTAGAATTCCTGAATTCATTTAAACAATTTTACCGCCATATCCACCTCCATATCTTCCACCTCCAACTCCACCACCGTATTTTCCGCCACCAAGACCACCACCTCCATATCGTCCACCTCCAAGGCCTCCTCCTCCATATCCGCCACCTAATCCTCCGCCACCAATTCCTCCACCTCCTAGCTTACCTCCTCCTAGACCACCTCCTCCATATCTTCCACCTCCAATTCCACCCCCGATGCCACCACCTCTGATACCACCTCCCCCGATGCCACCACCGATACCGCCACCTCCTAATTTGCCTCCTCCGATTCCTCCACCTCCGTAGCGTCCACCACCTCCGTATCCTCCTCCCCCTCCATATCTTCCGCCACCATATCCTCTGTCAGCATTGACTGCGACGAACAGCACTACGGCAACAAGTAAAGGAACCTAAAATTTATAAAGCAAGTTTAATTTCAAGCAAAGAATTCTCAAATGGATGGTGGTTTCTTAACTTACAATAAATAAACCAAAACAGTAATCAGTAAGAAATTTTAAAATCAAGAAGAATAAGTTATTTTTTTAAGTAAAGGAATTCGAAATTAGTTTTGAAATTTTAATTTTAAATTTTAAATAAAACTTAAAATTATAAAAGAATTATTTCATTAATTTCTTTTTTTTTTTCTGTTTTGTAGAAATATTCCATTCCTGGATGTAAAATTTTGTTATTAGTTTCATTTTTTTAAGTTCAGAATATTACATACTTGCATTGACAGACATTTTTTTTTTCTGTTCATGAACACGAACTTCAATGGAACATTTTGTACCCTTTTTTAATGTTAAAAATGTTTAATATCGGTTTTTTAAAATATATTTTAAAATTTTTAATGATATAAAAATCAATGCAGCATACATCAAAATATAGTGCTTATCAAAATATATAAAACTTTAGGACGTTTCAATTATATAGTTTGAAAAATCGATATTATTACAAAAAAAATTCTATTCTTTATCGCTAAACAAATTTGAATATGAACGTTTTTATAATTAATTAATTATGTTGGGCTTTTTTTAAAAAAAAAATGAGCTTCGAGTTTCCTTATCCTCATTTTTATCTATTACTTTTTTTACCATCAGGTTAATATAATCCCTACTTATTATTTCTCCCAATATGAAGCACATATTTTCAGAAGGAAGTTTTTAGAAAGCAACAGTATTTACAATTAGCATAATATAAGAGTAATTATTTCAATAAGCCTGTTTTTTCTGATTGTAATTTAAGCTTGTTATATAAAATTAATTAATATTAATTTTTGGTCTGGAGGTCTATTTTTAGTGACCTGAGAAAATTAATTTATAAAATAACTTGTTTACAATAAGATAATTTATTTACAAAAATGTAATTTGTTTACAATAAGATGATTTGTGCGAGTGAAAATTTCCATTTAAAAGCAAGCAACAATAATTACTGATATATTTCCAAATCATTTATTTTTAAATAAATTTTAAGTAACATGATTTTTTAATAAAAATGTTGGATCTAAATTTACCAGTTACTTTCCCTGATTTGGAAACGTGTAATATTATTAAAAAGAATTTTAGATTGTTATAAGTAATTGCAATAGTTGTTATAAGTAATTGCAATTTATATTTAAATGCCTTCCATTAAAAAGAGAGCAGTAAATCACATATAATGACTACAAGTAAAACTATCACATTTTAAATTTCAAAAAGTTTATAAATATATAAAAGGAATTTTGTTTAAAACTCGTCCCGGAAAAGGAAAATAGTTTATTTTTCGGTTTGATATTAAGATAAACATCGACAATAAAGACAAATATTTATCATTCAAAATGAACAAGACGAATTTGAATAAATAGATTATTTGATTTTCATATCATCAATTCATTATAGCTTTATACAATGAACCTCTCATTACTGTTTTACTATATAAATATCATTTAGTTTTCAGTATTTTATTTAAAATAATAATCAATAAAAATTACATATTGAAAAAAAAGGCTTTTTTAAAGCTGAGTGAAAGGAAAACTAAAAATAATCCCTCATTTTGAATTATCATTTTCGCTTAATTTAATTTAAATCTAAATTTTAAAAATTTGGATGCATAATAGAATAAGCTACTTATTAATCAGATATATTAGTCCTTTAATATGGTATCTCTCTAAATCAAACATTAAACAAATACACATGAGCTTAAATTGAAAATAGTTAGTGATATATAATGAATTAGGAAATTTCAATTAATTTTTTTCTTACTATAAATAAAGTTTCAATAATTATCAGCAAATTGTTCCCTTTCTTCACAAAATAAATGACTCTCGGAACCTATTTAAAACCCAAAAGCAAAAGATATCGAATCTGCTTCAAATGCAGGACTATTATACGGATAGCAGATATGAATAATTCCCTAACAATATTTTTCTGCTGTAAAAAATATCTTTTGTCAAATGATCGAGCTCTAGACATTAATAATCAAAATCTTAGAAATGAAAGCTGCAACATAAGCGAGCAGCCATTTCATCTTTTGCGGAAATAAGTTGTTCAAGCATCGATACACATGGGGAGAGTCAATAATCTCAAACAAAACATAATAAACATTTATATATATATAGAGAGAGAGAGAGATCTTGAGAGTCTTTGAAAATGAAGAACTGATGTCCCCGTTTCATTTCATTAATGATCGTTGTGTATCGTTAAGTATTTCAGCGCTTTTTACAAATTTGGCGAAATAGATAAAGAGCCAAAGAGAAATAAAAGGAGAAGATAGATGGAAGAAAATAATTCGAAAATCTCTTCTTAAAAATTATCAAATATAACCTCTATTTAATATTAGCGGATCTTTTTACAGCTTGGCATTTGAATCATTATAAAACTAATTTATTATACAGTATTTTAAGAATTTTTATCTTAATACAGAACCAAAGTCCACTTAAATGAATGAAGACCATAAATAAAAAAAATTTGTTTTGTTTTAAATTTTTCAAAATGGAATTATAATTTTATAATTAGAAATAACAAAATAGAATTAATATGTGATTGTTAAAAAATCAGTATGTGATCGTTGATTAAGTTTAGTAATATCTCTAAACCAATAGGCTCTTCCAAAACTGTTTATTAATTTTTTTTATATTCTAAAATAAGAATTCTTTATAAAACTTTTTTACTATAATTTTTTTACTAATATGCATGAATTGAATTTCCAATTTCAAAAATCGTTTATGTTTGCACTTTATTTTATTTGGATACTTATTCATTAATTTATTTTAATATTTTCTCAATTTTAAACTAACGTGTGTGTTTTTCTACTAAGCACATTATTTTCATTTTGAGGTAAAGACTTAATTATAGAATTTTACGTTGATTCATGTTTCAATTTAAAATTTGAAACTAAAAAATCTGGAAAGCTAATAATTTTCTCATTGGCAAAAATTCGGTAAAATTCATCACGAACCGTCCTAAACTAAGTCTTCAATTTCACATATTTATAATAATCTGATACTTCTAGTCTTCTTTGGTTTACTTTTCTATTTATTATTACTTTTTTTCAATTTTAAAAATTTAGAAGGAAAGATTTAATTATAACATAAATTCAAATATTTCAACATAAATTTTAAATATATTGGCACTTATCAAGGAATATATCAAATTTTAATATTTTTAATAAGTTTTAGCATCGGATAATTAATATAAAAATTATAAATTTCTGTAAAGAAGTTTCCACTTTTTTGTTACTTATTCTTTATGTTACCTACATGCATAATTTTAATCATTTAAAAAATAATATCAGTTAGAATCGAATTTCGAAATGAGTGCAAATGATAATTTATTTAGTGACGATAAAAAAAAAGCAATGAAATCAAAAATTAATATCAAAAAGAATTTAACTTTCCATTTTAAAGCTTAGAATTATGTTTAGTTTTTGAAATAGAATGTTTCTAATGTATTTCTAATTTAAGAAATATGCATTAATTATGTCGAAATCCAAATCTGTAAGACGTTACTCGTAATTTCTCGAAGAGAAACATCAAAAGATTACTTCATGTTTTGGGATTAATATTTCGAAAATTTCGAGAATTAAAAGCTCAGTATTTTCGAAATAATTGAATATCTACTTGAAAGTTTAGCTAAGGGTAGAAATTTATTTAATAAGATATATTTAGAATTGTTATAAAATTCTTAATAAGTTTAACAGTCTCGAATATTCAGATATATTTCGACATATTTTAGTAGCTTACATAAATTTAAGTGCAAAATTTATTTGATATTTTCTTTCATGCTTAAATAAGTAATGTAAATATTAATTAATAAGCAATTTCATATAGTTAAATAAATTTATTTCTATTAACACTTATGAGTGAAATGTTTGCTTGTATAAAAAGATGCTATGATTATAAAAAATAATCAGATTTCAAATAAACTTTCAAAATAATGTTCCAAATATTATTGTCTATAAACAATATCATATTGGCTGTTTAACCCAAGTTGCAAAGCAGCAAACATGAAAGAGATTATAAATTAATTTTATAAACAGTTGATTGTACTGCTTTTTAGAAAATGATTTTTAATTACTTGAAATTAAAGCTCTATTACATTTTCTTGAAATAATTATCAAAATGTCTAATAATTATCAAATTCTGCTCATTATGAAATTTAAGAATGGATCGCCAAAGATAATTTTGGAATTCAGTAATTCTCGAACTATGAACTCTTATTCCAATAGCACACATACATTGAATAATATTGTTAGATACTAAAAATATTCATTATATTGTATAAGATTGTTGAACATTGAATAATAAAATATAACATCGTACAATATTATTCAACAAGCTGTGCGACCTTTGGTACTTCAGATAAAGTGATAGTGGCACGAAAAGATCATAACGAAACATTTTCTTATGATCATAAAATGACTAAAGAATTCAGCTTCATTTAAAATATTTTATAGAATTTTTTATCATTTTTCATTTTTAATAAATTCAATAATAAATTCATTTCCTAATTCAGTTTTCGCAGGCATTCCAAAAATTTCTGGATAAAAAAGAAACTTCATTTATTCATAGAGGATAAGAATACTTAAAGAGTGTTCTAAAATTAACTCAAGATTAGAATTTGCCATCATTTATGCAGAAAAGTGTTGGCAATTCTATTAAAAGACTAATTTATTTAAAAGCTGATAGTAGCTGCTAAAACTTGAGTGTTACATAATAGAACAAAGTGGTAACGTAAGATTTTAGCTAAGCAAGTAATAGTTATTTTCTTTATTTTGCTATATTTTTATTGAATCCTAAAGTACATAAAATAGGGATATGTATGGAATAAAACATAAGGAAAATGGACTCCATGGCTTTGTTGACACATATGAGTTTCTTTTTCAAACATTCTCAATAGCCCGTTTTGCATAAATATGACTGAATTTCATTGATGAAACGTTGAATTATATCTTTAAATGTATGTTTCTTGTCGGCATAGATTTTGACTTCAAATAACCTCATAAAAAGAAATACAATGGTGTTAAATCACAAAATCTAGGGAGCCAATTCGCAAATTTTTGAACTATGGTGGCTAAACTTTCATTATTTTTTAAATATTGTGCAGCAATGAAAAGACGTTGTTCTATTGCTCCCTTTTTACTAACCCTACACGATCAGCTGTGAAATGATTTGTAATAGCACTGCCAATACTTTATTGCATTAATGGTGACAATTTCAAAACTTGCGTTACTTTTGGAATACTTTTTACTTCCCAAAAAAGAGTAATTCTAGGTCTTGAATAAATGTAGCATTGATGAGCAAATTCTCACACATTTATAGGTTCAATTCATTATCATAATAGAATTAATTAAGAAATTACTCCTAAGAAATTTACATTGCTTAGTTTAGTCTGCTTTTTCGATTCTGAAATTATAAAACCTGTTACATTATCTGCTCTCACTTTTCAAAAACGTTTTAAGCAAAAAAGAAGAATTTAACTCCAATCTTCCAACGCTTTTCACGCCTACACAAACCAATATTTTTTTCCCTGAAAAAAACGTAACTCTCTTTTTACATCTAGTTGACTCGGATCGAAGCAAATAGCATTAATCCGTGACTTGGAAGCTCCCTGAAGAGATAGGGATTGCTTTTCTGTCCGAAATAGAAAGATTTGAAACTAAATTTTCCTTAACGTGGCAGCCCACAAAATGATCATTATACAGGATTCTTTCTTCCAGGAGAGAGTCGATTTATTCTCAAAAAAGAAGCGTCTTAATTTGATCGATCTCAGTCCCTGTCACTGAAAAGGGGTCTTTTATTTTTAATGCTATAAAGAAAGTAATAGAAAAGGAAAAAAATAGTCCCACTCTTTGCGAATCGGTTCTACTATCAGGAGTGTACTAAATATAGTTAATCGAAATCTTAAAAGTGCCGATCTAGTTGCTTTTTTTTCGTCATTGGTTTACTATCTTTTTAAATCACGTTTCCCAAGCAAGTGGAATAGCAAACTAATCGTAACAACTTTTCAAACAAATCTTTTCCGGAAAAACTTGAGATGCCGGAACGAGTTAAAAGGAAAAAGATCCACTTCCCGTTGCAAAGAAGATAATTGCAATTCTGTATATTGACTACATTTGTCCTTCCTTCATTCAATTTGTATTTTTATATTCGTTGGTGCATACACTCAGGACTCCGAAAGGAAGAAAGAACTATCTGCGGGCTCTCCCTTATTTGGGTGTCAATTAGGGAAACCTTATAAACACTGGTTTGGTTTGTGGGAAAATAAAAAGTTTTTAATGAACTTCGCGTGTGAAGTAAACCCTATTAGCTCGATATATTGCGCAATATCCCAATGAGGCTATTCTACATTCTGAATGCCGAGAAATATCGTGAAGATATTGTAACAATATTATTTTACATATCTTGCTAATGGAGAATTTAAATCTGTTGGGCATTTTTTGATAAGGTTGGGAAGTCATAGACAAACTCTCCGACCAGCCACGAGGGCACACGGATTAACCATAAAACATAATGACCGGACTACTGCAACAGCAACACTGCCGGGAACAGTGGTTTAATCCTAATGGCCATCTCCGGCAACGGTTCAACTCTCCACGTAGGAAGTACGTCTCGTCATCGATGGGAGGAGTTCAGCCCCCACCTATTAGTGTATCCACAAGGATATATATAATTTTTTTTTAATTTTCATTTTCAATTGTTCTAGCTGGCAAACAAGGTTTTGGAGTAGTTCGACCTATTTTGAGATAAAATAAGAGATATGATATCGTAGTTCTTCATCAACCTTTTAAAAATACATCTGCTTTCAAAGAATCATACATAATAATTACGAAATACTGGTAAAAGCAGGTAAAAATATCATTTTCCCTTAAATTTCAAAGATATCAAAATCTCCTAACCAAAATTATATAATTCTTTCACGTGATAATAATAAATCATTTTCTTTCTTTCTTTTTAGTTTATATGCAAAAAATGCATGTTAATTTAAGCACATAAATAAATGCAAATTTTGAAATAAAAAAAAATAAAGGTCATTTCATTATAGCATAAATTTATATTACACATATTCTGTGTTTGATGAATATACTCGTCAATGTTAAATTTTTTCGAGACACTTTAGATACGCCTTTTCCAAAATCACTGGAATGTATTTAAACTATTATTCATAAACATGTTGAATGTATTAATTAAGCCGTTGATTCATATTTAAAATATTATTTTAAAATAATGTGGAAACCATTGAGTCAAATTAAATAAAAAGATAAAATACCTCAAACTTCCTTCAATTTTTGAAGCATTAAATTATTTTAATTACAGATATGAAAACGTGGGAAGCTATCTCAAATAAATATCTTTTCCTCCCCTTTATAAAAAAAGAAAGAAAACTTATCAAAAAAGTATATTTATTCATTTATTAGCTTAGTAATATTTTCATCTTTTATCAAACCATTCATCTTAATAAAAATATATTAAAAATATCTTATTGGTACCTTTTTCCTTTCTATTTTGCAAGCTCAAAAATTGAAAGCAATTGATGGAAGGAAAAACATTTCGTTAATCTAAAGAAATAATTCAGCTTTTCACATTGGGGAATTATTATAGATTTTAAATATATTTAAATAAAATATTTTTATATTTTATTTTCAGTTTAGTTTAAGCAGCTTTAAAAATATATAATGTGAATCTAAGTGAAAAGAATTCTTAACATTTTATCACCAGGTATAAAAAGGAAAAAATTATTATATTAATTTATAACATCTATTAAGTCAAAGCTTGCAAGATATACGGTAAATATTAAACTTTTATAGTAAATATATGTATAAGAACTACAGATTTAATCAAAAGCTAAGGAAAAAATTATTCATCTTTTTGGCTAATTGTTATATCGAAAATCAATTAATTTCAAAACTGTTTAGTGAAAAAATATTTGATACTACAAAAACAGGTTGAAATTATCTGGTTACATTTTAGTGGTAAATTTACCTCTGTTTTAAATAAGGATACAATTTCTATCTTAAGCGGTAAAGAAGAATCCCATCAATGGTACAAGAAGTTTAGTTTATTAATGCAAAAAAATCCTTTGTACAATTTCCCAAAGCGTGTCTTTAAAAGGTTACGTAAAGATGTTTTAAAATATTTCCAAAGATTATCCAATAAAATTTAAGAGATATTTTTGGAATATTTTGTTGGGGAGGGAGGATTAAAGGATGGAAGCATTTTCCAGTTATCTTTTTCTTTCGACATTTTCTTAACATGTTCTCTTTTTTTTCAACATGTTTTATCAGGAAAAAAAACACTTATAAAATATACTCAAGTGTACAAAGAATGAGTGATAATCTTATTAGTAAGTTCACATTTTAATAATTAATAATTTTCTTTTAACAACTCATGAAAAAATTTAAGGCAAAGCAGTTTGAGCATTATTTAGTTAAAAACAAATAGATATATTTTTTTAATTCTACATTAATTGCGACAATAAATGTTATATATATAAGGAAACAATGCTTATGCATGCAAATCATAAAACAGAAAGCATTAAACAGGTTAGTATATCGACATCAACATGATCATAAAACATCTTTTTCTGCTTTTTTTAGTAATATAATAAAGTCATTTCCTTAATATTATATTTTTCTAAAAATATAATCTTTTTCTAATATACCCACATTTTTTAATAAATTCTTTGACCTGTAACAAGATTTAAATACATTAGAATAGTTTTTTTAATAAAGATTTCCTTTTCCAGTCTTATTTGTAATTGATAGAATTTCTTTCATTTTATATCTGATTTATTAACGTGAAAAATTTCCTTCAAAAAAAATTAATCCCTATTCTTACCACAAAAGTGTTCATCAAATATTATCTTTCAGTTTTTACTTTTATTTTCCATATTCAACATTTCTACAACACAGCCAAGTTACAATCTAAAACCATGTGCTTTGAGAAACAATTGAAGAATGTTTCCAGCTCTTTGCAGGATGCCTTTAATAGTTATAATTTAAAAATTACATGAAAAAATCAAAAATGCTGCAATAGTTTAGAATAAAAAATTTCCCTACTTCATAAATAAACCGTCTTCGCTTTTATTAGAGTTTGTTAATTTTATTATTTGAAATCACATAATTATATTTACATTTTTTGTAAGTAAAATAAATTTGCAATAATATCTTTTATTTCTTGAAAGATGAGAGATAGAAAATAATTTTCATTTGTCAAAAACATATATTCCGCATGGAATTTTAAGAATAAAAAAAAATAAGACTGTTGATTTCTAATTTTTATGTTATTTATTTTATTTAATTTTATTGTTATTTAATAATTATTTATTTTATTAAATTAATTTAAATGTATACACTGCAAAGAATAATGGATTTAAAGCTTTCCCCACTTATTGTGAAAGGAGAAGCAAACACACGATTCATCATTTCATTAAAATGTAATTTAATTATTTATAACTATCACCAAAACTCTAATCCATTTTGAATTGTCGAAATTTAATAATTAATAATTGTTCAATTTTTAATTTTAATTAATTCTAAACTAATTCCGCTTTTAATTTAAAAAAAAATAATTTAACCGATAAATTAATTCTTATCATCCTAACTACAAAGCTGATACAAAGAAGCAATATAAAAAGAAATTTTAATTAATTGAAAAGACTAATTAAAAATCAAAAGAAATTGGGCGATAATTCTTTTTTGGAGAATTTCGAATTTTATTAAAATTAATTACTATTAAATCAAATTATTGCTAACATTAAATTCGAATTTTATTAAATTACTTTTATTTTAAATTTAAACATTTTATTTATTATATTCATACATCAATTTTTTTATTGAAAATGAATGTAAAGCTTGTAAATATTTCTAGTTTTTCTAATAAAAAGATTTATATACAGAATCCAAATAAAGTGAAATTTTAATTAATTGGAAGAAATATGTTTAAACATAAAAAAAACAAAGAAAAACTGACGAAAGCATTTTTATTGAATTCAAGAAAATTATTGATATTTCGAGTTTAGTTTTAAACTAAATATAACCATTTCATTAATTCTATTCCCATTTCAACCGTCGATTCACTTTTTCTAATAATTCTAGTTATTCTAATTAAGATGCATGTGTAAAAAACCTTAACTAAATGAAATTTTAATGAATTAAAACATATATACTAACATATCAAAAAGGCAAAGATAAGCAAAAAGGCTAACAAAAGCACTTCTATTTAATTAAAGGAAAAAGTTGATATTTCAACTTTCGTTTTAATATAAATCTAATCATTTAGTTGATTCTATTCCAATGTCAACTTTCTATTCAAATTAAATCCAATGTTTTTAAATAATTCTAACTATTATATTAAATATGAGGCCGAAAGTATCTTAAAGACAAATTTAACTAACTAAATATTTACTAGAGGGGAAAATATCAATTCAAAATCAATGCAACTATTTTTAATGATTCTAACTATTCTATTTAATCGAATCTGAAAAAAGACAAATCTTAATTAAACCATATATTTAAAAAACATAAAGTGAAAAGCATCGATTCAAATTCAATCCATTTTTTTAATAATTCTAACTATTCTATTTAATTGAGACTGAAAGAATTAGAAAAAATACAAATCTTAACTAACTTAAACAAATATTTACAAAGGTAAAGCGAAGATCAACTTACAAAGACTCTCATGATGAGATCGTATCCGGTTAGCCTTCTAATGATCAAAGGTGGAACAATTTTTTCCTACGCTTTGGTGGCCTTTTATACGCTGTGTCCATCTTATCGAAATCTCTCATCCGCTCTCAAAATATGAAGGCGGATGTACCTACCTCTTGGTATTCTGCTTTTCGAGGAATAGATACCGCAGTCTTCTGCTGTATTCTAGCATATTCGAAGATATTTTAAGCCACAGGTGACAGGAAATCAGTGACAGGACGAAAAAACGATAATAAACAAAGTGATTAAAACCACGTTCCTGAAAATTTTTATTTATGTAATGATCAAACGGAAATACAGTCACAGATTTCCTACACTGCAATTTCACAGTTTAAAGATTTGATTTTTCAATTTCCTTTCTATTCTTACGTAATGCAATTCGCTTTCAAGTTCAAAAGCACTCTCTTTTAAATAAAATTACGAAACAGATAGTTCAAAGGAGGCGAAGGGAATCAAGAAATTCGTTTGTTTGTAGTATATATTTTATTTTGTGAGAGCTAGAAAGATTTGAGTTTGAGATTTGGGGAGATTTTGATGTTTTAGATCTTGCTTCTTTAGAAATAAAAAAAATTCCTTTGAAATCCATCGTGTTTTTCATTGTACGTATAAGCCTGTAACTGAAAAATGCAATAACTAGACAATGAAACTTATTCTGTAGCTCATACGCTGAAGTTTTAGATATACATATAAATATTTAGGCTGAAACTCAATACAAACTAAAAAGAACTATCAATATTCATTCCTTTGAAGAAATCAAGAAAAAACATTAGTCGTATAGACAAATGATTTTTACCATGCATATTTTTTAATTTTTATATGCATTTTTAATTATTTCATTGATTTTCAAGCGCGTTCTCACCAGCTTTCAAAGATTATATTATAATTATTTTCGAGTTATTATTCATCTTCACACTTAAGTTTTCATTCGTCATTAGAAAATATTAAATACCTTCTTATATGCGCATTATTTTTATTATAGAAAAAAATCAATTTTTAAAGATATAATGGAAATAAGCGTAAATGTAAATCGCCAATTAAAATAGATATTAGTTTTGCTTCACGTATAATTAGTTGATTCTTCACTTTAAACTCACAATTCTTGTCTAGATCTAAACCAATCGTATAATTCACCTAAAGATAACTAATTTTTTAATTTTCATATATTTTAGCACTCATAACTTTCAGAAACAAATAATAGGAAATTTTTATATTCCATATTCGACCGAAATTGGTTGAATTTAAACACATATTTTGAATGCTTGCAACATTTTCTGCATAAATCCATGCCATTTATATTGCTTTGTAATAAAAGGGTTTTAAAAAATTCATCCCTAAAGAAATGTACTCATTTAGATCATACTGTTTGAAATAAAATATTTTTATATTAATGTTATAAAAGTGTTTTAAAACTCATTACTTATGAAATGATGTAAGTAACATTCATTTTAACTATAAAATAAAATTTGTGCCATCAAATCCAGTCACCAAATGAAAAAATTTCAAAAAAACATCTTTTTCTTCATATTATTGTACGTTCTCTGAAAAAAATTGCTTAGTAAATTACTTTTATAAAGTAGGAATGAGAATAAGTTCATTAACTTTTTTTCCAAAATCCAAATAAATAAAATATAATAAGATATGATTCTAAAAAAATGTGTTTTTAATAATTAGTCATTATCACCGATAAATAAGAATAATGTTGTTTGAAGTGCTTTCATTATCACCAATTTTAATCTTCATAGCTTCTCTCAATCAGTTAATTGCACAATGGTGCAGTAAATTAGCGTAGAAAACTCTCATATTCTCTTTTGTCCACCTTTTTTTCCATAATTCAGTTCATACGATTCGGCTCAACAATAAGCTGCTAATTGAATTTTCTTTTTTTTTAAATCGTAACTTTGCCTTCTGTATACTTATTTAGATATATGAGTGGATTATACTTTTCCCCAAATAGAAAGCTTAGTTAATTAAAATAGTTTAACAAAAAGTCCCATTTTTGGTATAAATTAACTTAAATTTTCAAAATAATTTTTCCGTGTCTTTATTTATTAATTACTAGCCCGCGACTTTGTACGTATGGAAAAGCTCACAACTAAACTAAAAACAATTTATTTACAGTTCATACCTGAATTAAAGAAAGCAGAAAAACAAGTCCATATTTCTTTAAAAATCAAGTCAAGTCTGTTTTATTTATCGACTGAGATTGAGATAGTTGCAACAGTATTATGCACATATTTTTTAAACTTTTAATTAAAATGAAAATACTGTTTCCAACAATTACAATACACTGCATATTGTTGAATTTTCAACCCCAATCGGGGAAACGAAAATGCATGAATTTTCTAAGTCAACTAGGGTAACGCAATACAGATTAGAAATTTTTAATTTCCTTTTTTCTGTTTTATTATAATTCAAAATTACTTCAGAATGAATCCGAAAATTCTCTTAATTAACAGTGTTTAGTTTTAAATGCATCAAGCACTAAGAAAATAAACCGAATTGTTTGAAATAATAGGTCGAAAACATGTTAAGCCTAACCTCATTAGAGTGATTCAAAAACTGAAGTGTTTGGTGATGGGGGAAATGAAAAGTTTTGGCAGGAAAGTTAGTTTTTAATTAATAAAATATTAACCACTCAATTAACCGGGAAAAATAGTAATCTATGTCCTATTCTAGACTATAATCTATCTCTGTGCTAAATTTCTTCCAATTTCGTTTAGTTGTTCTGACGTGATTGACTAACATCTTCCATCCATCCATCCAAACTTTCACATTTATAATAGCAGTATAGATAAGTGTGCACTAGCACAAATTCCATTTCAACGTGGCTAGAATACTTACATGATATTTAAATCATTCATCAAATTGGACATTATATAAATACTGTTTATTATCAAGTACTAATGAAATGCATACGAATAGGTATCATTTAAAGATATAACCTAATTTGATATACTGCAAGATATATTTTTTAAGAATCAGTAAACTAGTTTTTGCTTGTTTAAAAATTCGAATTATTTGAATTATCTACATAACAGAGTTTCAAAAATATGTTTAATTCCGTTACGAATTTGAAGCATCATGGCGACTAGAAATGCACTCTAACTTTATGATAAATCACCTAAAATTTTAAAATATTAAAAATGACACGATCTGAAACTTTTCCTCTTTCTACAAAGTTGGAATGCTCAGATATGATAAACCTCTCACTGCTTCCTCAAAATTCAAATCATTTTAGATGAACAAAAACTAAAATATAATTTTCAGCAACACGGTCATAGTCAAAATTTGTTTATCAGCGGCTTCATTTTATTCAGTATGACGTAGTTACCCCTCCTTAGAAAAAAAAAAGGTAAATTACTCTCTTTTGCTCGGATTCGTTATCGATTTTGTTATTTTGCCGAAACTGCTTCTACATAGAGCTGGGTCGTCGCACCTTTTCATCTTTCGTAAACCAATGGCCGCTTCACCTTTTTGATTTAAGATGGGGATCCTTTGTTTACTTTTGTTCGAGAGCGACAAATATTTCTTTCTGTTGTTAATTAATTAAGCGTCGAGAATGCATGCTTTGAATAAAAATATTAGCACGCGCAGGAAAAGTAATGTCGTATGAATGTTGTGTTAGCAGTTTTGCAGGTGATTGTGTTCAATTTTTCTGTGCCGAAAGACTTTGGTAATTGCTTTTGTAATTAATTTCGCACAGAAAAATTGAGGAATGAAAGAATATATTATATAAAAAGAATTGGGGAAACACGAATCTCTAGAAAGGCTTTATTCGTTTATTTAGGGGAAAACCTGTTTGTGAGAATAATTCAAATTCTCAAAGATAATTCATTATTTCAAAGTGTGTTATGTAGTATTGGATCTCACTATATAAAACACCTAGGTGTATTAAAACAATTTTTTTCGGTAATGGAATTAATTTATTGGCATCAGCTTTGAGTTTCAGAGTAATTAGATAGTCCGAATAAAATTTATCTCAGGATAGATGAGATATGGAAACACTCGGTTAATAAAGAAATTTCAATTAGTAAAGTGGCAAATGGGAAGACAGAAGAATTCTCAAAGTTACTAGAACTTTATTTACTTTGAATTCGATAATTTAAAAGGCAAATAAGATTTAGACAAAGTAAAATTATTTCCAAATAGAAATATAAATGCACGTCATACGTCACAAATGGGGAACTCTCTCTATATATAGATCTGTATTCAAGATTTCTTAAATATTGCCTCAATAAGTACAAAAGTTTTTTAAAAAATCAATGCATTTAACAAATCATAATTCAAAACTGAAACAACAATTTTCATTGGTGTTCTATTATCCTTGGGGTAATAAATAAGCTAAGAAAATTATTGTGTTTTCTAAATAATATAACTTCAAGAAATTTAGAGAAAAAAAAACAATATAAGCCCGGATATCCTGTGTTTCAAAAAAAGAATAAAGCAGTAGAAGCATCCAAAATTAACGCTAAAAGCATACATAATTAGCAATCAAAATATCAATCAAAGAATTATAATATTAATTTACAGTTAAATTAAAAGCAGAAAATAGTGCAAAAAAATGTCATTTTGGTATTCATATAAAAACATATTTACATAAACATTCATCTACAACCATTCTCAAAAGTAAATAATACTTTAACGTGTAATAGTTTACGCTAATTTTCATGGAAAAGATACAATACTGATTTCACATAGAATAAAACTTTATCACTATTATAAATATAATAAAGGAAAACATTGCACTAAAGAATAGTTTTCTAGACATTTCTTTTTTATCGTCAGAGAAAAATTAATTCATTTTATTAATTATAACATTTGGCTAGTAATTAAATCGTTATATCGATTTAACAATTATATCTTTTGGCTCTAAAATGTTCCCAAGTTTGTTTGTTTGACTATTGATACAATTTTTTAGTTCGAATTTCTTCCTTTTTAATCTTAATCTTTTTTCAATGTATCCTATTAATTTAAATACTGAAGTTATATGAGAGACAGCTCAGATTTAAATTTGTAATTAAATTATTTACATTTACATAGCTACGCATAATATGTTAATCATTCTGTTTTATTTGTTTTGATTGTTTTGTTGCTTATTACCCTAGAGAGAGGGTGAAAAAACAGTCGCAATGACGATAAAAATAGAAAGCTTCTGAAAGTACTTACTGAAAATTCGACGTAATTACATTTCTAATTAATCGCAAATAAGAGATTTCGAGGCAAAAAAATGCAATTTCAAAAATATTTTCAAATTTATTTAATACCTTTAAAGAAAGTATTGATATAATACGAGGGGATTTTTTTACGTTTACACAAACTATTCTTTAGAATTTGTTTATAAACATCGTTGGTTCATTTCTTTTGCCCCAGTAATTTTTTTTAAATTCTTACTAAATTAACACATTGTCACTCCGCTTGTTTTTATTTTCAAGAAAATAAAATTATATTTAAGGGAAAGTAAATAGAGGAACTGATGAGAACAATCGGCAATATGTTACTGTTTTTATCAGAAATATAGTATATTTATTTGCTTTTTTTTAATTACTCGAATTTGTACTATTTTCCTTTTATATTAGTTTATTTTTATGCTTTATCTTTGTTTTCGTTTCCATTATAAATCTGTGAGTATAAAACAGAATATGAAACAGGAGAAGATAGACTAAAATAAGTTTATTTGTAATGATGAAAAAAGCAAGAAATATTGAAAAATTCAATTAATAAAAATCAACTGCATAAAAATTCACTTAAATATCACAAATTAAAATTTATTTCGATATTAAAATATAAATTAAATTTTAGCCAATCATACAAAATATTTCTTTATTTAATTTTTATAACTTTCTGACAGATTGAATTGAATTATTGTCTCAGGCGGGGGGGGCGGGTTGTATTATTGTTTGTTTATTTACAAATTAATCCCCCATTATTATTTAAATGCTGGGTTTACAATACTGTGTGCTGACGTCATAGTGCAGGGGTGGCGTGTCTTCTGGGTTCGTGTCTGAGTTGGGCATGGCTGTTCTTCATAATTTCTATCTGTGAGTTGTGTGAATGCGCCCCACTATAAAAAGGGGCTGTACGAGTGAATGTGATGCATTACTAAGACATACTCTCGGTCCCAGTTGGAGCTACTTAAAATATGAGGTGCATCCTCGGCTTAACTGCATCAGCAAGCTTGTGCATGGCAAGTTCCATTAGATATAACAACAAAGTATTGTTCCATTTGACAAAATGCATTCTTTTTAATTGATAGATAAACAACCGTTACTTTTTCTTTGACGATTTATATTTAAGCCTAAATCTTTTTTATCAGAATGTATTTAAATTAAGTACTTTTTATTTCCTAATCAGTTTTATTATTATTTTAAAAAAACTAGCTATAACACGCTGTTTACAAATTTATCAGAGTAGCAAAGAAAGCTCAATAATATATTCCGCTTATGCTTTTCCTAGGAAATTGAAAAGAGGAATTCTGTTTCTTTTTTTGACAGTCTTTTTACTTTAAAAAAAAAACATTTTTTTTTTCTTTTCCTCTACATTAATCAAGATTTTATCTCAAAAACAATTTTAATGAATGTCAAAATATTTTTTAAAAAAATGGTGGGAAACAATTGAAAAGAGGGAGTCAATTTCAAAATGGCGGAAATTTACCTTCAATTTGAGAGCACTAAATCATATTACTCTAATCCTTTTTCTCACATAATTGAGAAATATATTTGCATTAGTAAACAACTGTTTATAAAGAGTATAAAAGAGAAACGAATTGTGATATTAAATTAAATTTTTAACATGATAAAAAATTACGAAGTTTGCAAAAGCAAACATATTTTTATTTTTATTTTTTTAATCTAAATTCATTTGTAATAAAGGTTGAAACTGGGAAATTTCTCACATTCTTGATTAAAGAAATATATAAATTGAAAAAAATCTTGAATAGAATTGTTAACATTTTCTGGTAATAATATTACTTACAGTTTCGCGAAATCATTTTTAAAGAATTCGCTGGCAAAAAGTGAAATAAAGTTATATAAATATTTTATTAACTTTAAAGTTAATAAAACTTTTATATAATAACAATATTCAGAGTTAAAAGTTAAGTTTTTTGGATGATGCTTGAATTAGGTAAAAAGAATAATCAACTGAAATTTTGATTATTTATTATCCAATAGTCACAATTGATACAATTCCTTAAATGAAATCAGCCATATTTTTCTTATAAATTTAGTTTAATTTAATAATTTTTTAACAGTTTCAATGGTTTATTATTTAGAAATGCATAAATGTCTAGATAAGAAAAATTATTCAAATAACATATTTATTAAAACTTACATACAAACGTATCTAAAACATGCAATACAACTTTATTGAATTCGTTTTAACTGGTAAAGTATTTAAATATTTACAATGACAGTCTACGTAGCATTCAGAGTTATGTTTCATATTCAAGGATTATATATGAATTTTCAATTTAATATGTATAAAGTCTTTGAATATTTGATGTATGATGTGTATAAGATATATGAAGATTTTAAATTATGTTCAAATGGTTTCTTTTCTACGAACTGAAAAAAATTATTTATGAAATCAATCTTCGCATAACCATTTGTTTACGTCGCTGTTTCTGATCGTGATTACACTTTTATAGAAAACACAAGAACGAATTTGTTTCTATTCTTTAATTTACAACAACAAAAAAACATATATTGTGAATGAAATTTACACAATGACTGCTATATTGCAAAGCTAATATAAAAAAGTGGAATTATAGACGTCAAAAGAGCAGTTATTGTAAGTATTTAAGCAAACCAACAGGACCAGAACATTCTCGCATATAAATAAAGATAATACATAGCTCTAATAAAGATATAATAAAGGCTTCCAATAATGCTCTAAACCTCTCTCCTCGCCTTCTTCGTATAAAATTATGGACTTTTGATAAAATTGTGAATGCCTCTCGTGACTCAATGGAGAAACAGTTAAAGATATAAATCATTGGCTTAAGTTAGAATTATTAATGAGTCTATAATATTTATAAGTATTATGAATGCTTTTTTTCAAATCAATTGAAAACAAAATTTGGCGTGGAACTAGAGTTGTAGTCATGCAATTACATAACGAATTGTTTTCATTTAAGTCAATGCATTTAGGTGATATGCGATCAACTTCTTGACAGATTTGGTTCAAAATTTGTCAAGAATTTATATTATAGATTTTACATTAGTGTATCAAATTGTATCTGTACAGCTGTTTACATTCTGTAGTTATGGAATTCACTACTCGTGTAAGACACAGACTTCCCCTTATTGGATTTCTTTTAAAATTTGATAGAAATCTTCAAATTTAGTTCAAAACATTAATCCAGTTTCATTCCTCTAGCTCAAAGCGTTTTTCACTAATCTTTCTCTCAAACTGACATACCGAAACTCTCTCAAAAAAATGTGTTAATCGAATTCGAGAAGGTCAAAATTGGAGAGAAACGACACTATCTCGAGATTGAATTTTCTGCAATATATTTTCTTGATATGCTTCCTATATGGAAAAGTAAGAGAGAAGAAAATAGAATAATAAAATTAAGAAAAAAAATAATTATTTAAAATAATTATTGAAGAGACTGAATCACAAATAGGTGATCTCTTAGTTGCGTCTCTCAACTATAATAATTATTATTCATTTTTTCAATATATTAATATCGGTCTAGAAAATTGTTCTTAGGATTTACTATTCTCCAACCAGCAGTTTTTTAAATGTTGAATGTTCATTGATGTGCATGAACATACAGACAGGCCCTGTAGAATTTCCATGTGTTCAATGGGATTTCAAACATGCAAGCGAACTTAATCAAGTGCTGTTTTCAATTTCCAACAACTCATCCAAAATTTAGTTTTCGGGGATTTTGCCATGATGGCTCAGTGCTGGCAACTAAATTAGAAAATTTCAACAATTTATTTCGTCAACGTTATGAACCTTCAGTTAACAAAGTTTTGATTATCTAATTATTGCTTTATCCGTACCAATGTCGGAAAGCATGTAGCTGTGTCTCAACATCTATAAGTAAAAACTGCAATATTTATAGACGACTTTTATTACAAATATGCAGTTTTTCAATTGATTACTGAAATTCGGCACAGATGCTCTTTAACATTAGACTGCACGTGTTTTTGCTTTTTTTTTCTCTAAAACTTATATGTATTTTGAATAATTTCTTATAATTTAAAAAAAATTATTTTAAAAAAATTCCTTATTTTTCGTGAAATTATTATTATTATTATTATATATAAACTAGCTCTTACCCGCGACTTCGTACGCATGGAAATTTTAATGTGTATATGTGAGCACTGGCAGTCTAATCACAATGTAAAATGTTATCAAAACCGTATGCATGCATAAATTTTCAACATCAATTGATGCAACCCAAAAACGTGAATTTTAAGCATCAGTTGAGGTAACGCAATGCAGATTAGAAAATTTTAATTTCAATTCATCTGTTTTATTTTTATTCAAAAGCACTTCTGAAGGAATCAAAAGATATATTAATTAACAATATTTAATTTTAAATTTATTGTACACTACGAAAATAAACAGAATCGTTTGAAATAACCGGTCTAAAACTTGTTACGCCTAACCTCATTAGCGCGGGGGGGGGGAACTATGCACTTAAAACTATCAAAGTATTTTTCCATTTGCCGGGAGCAAACGAACAATCGCCAAAGAAATTTGAGAAGATTTGACGGAAAACTACATTATTTACTAATGAAAATATGCCATTATAAGCATTTAGGAAATATATAAAGCTAACACAAATACAATTTAACTACAAAAACACATAGTGGAACAGTTTTAATATACAGTCATTTTGGCCAAAAAATAGTTTGTCACCAAATTTTAGCGAAATGGCCGAATGTGGCGCGAACGGCAGCAATAACATTTCCAATCATAAGGTTTCGAATAACGTTGCAGCAAATTAAATGAAATATAGAAAAAAATATGGGCCAAATATTTACATTATGAATTAAACAAATGAATCAACAAACCAGCGACACAAATTACATTATAACAAAACTGCAATAAAAATAAAAACCTCTTTTTACAACCATATTTTTATGACTTCTAAATAAAAATATTTTGATTGTATTTTTAACTGTATAACTATTCATACAACAAATATTTGAGTATTATTCCAAGTTTCAATTTAATTCTAGTATTGCTATTGCCCTACATATGTCTTTTCTATAAATTTTTATCAAAAAAAGTATTTGAAAACAAGTGTTTCCAAACACTTATTGTTGCTCTTTGGAACAGACACGGGGTCAGGGCGCCCTGGAGGTAAGATCTCGGCTAGGGAACCGCAGGGCTTCAGACTCGGGACCCGATTCCTCCGATGAACCGTCTTGTAAGGGGCACATTAAATCTGTCAGGCCAAATCCTCAAGCTGGTGTGAGGTGGCGTGGAGAGAGGGGTGCCAGCTCATGTTTTATCCTCGTCATCTAACAGCGATTCAAAATTACGTGGTCCGTCCCCAAAATAGCCCTACTATTGCTTTACAACTGGACGTTAATATAACTAAATTAAACTAAAATTTGAAACAGTCATTTGAAGCCTACAAACAGAAATTAAAAAAGTGTAGCCAAATGAATACATAATGCACTGTAGGGTTATAGGTAGAGAATGGTCGTTTTCTAGCTTTCATAATACGAAAATAAATAAATAAAAATTACGTTAGTTCAAAATTAAGAAAGTTTTCGGTGTTTCAAAACTATATCTTCCGAAATAAGTCTTGCACAAAAATAATTTTCCCTCTTTCCTAAAATTCAAAACATCTCCTCTTTAGGCATTCCAATTTAACTTAGATACAATCTTTTCCCTCTAATTTTAATATTTTTTAATTTAAGTTCTTATACCGAATGTCATAATTTTTTTAATATCTGGGATGAAATTCAAAGCATTTTAATGATCTATCAAACCATTCAATTCCCATATTACATTCCACATACAATGATTTAAAAAACAAAGCGGGGAAGGGGGAGTTCCTCCCAAACATTCTATTATACTTTGTAATAAACCTTGTCATGTCAGAGAACGCCTTTCATGATACTGGTTTACAATAGTTTCGGAATTTTAACTTTTACAAGAATTTAGCCTTTTTACTAAATCTATCATGTTATCTTCGGTGATTAATCCTCGCATGAGGTTAATATTATCCTAAAATTGAATTAATGCTTTAGACGCGTTTTTTTTAACCGACTGAAACAAAAATTTGACACAAAACTGTACTTGTAGTCACAAAATCCTATATATAACTTGATACATTGTCATTGAGTTATTTAGTTAAAATGTCTGTACTATAAACGTTAAATCTGTTCACTGAATTTTATCTATTTAGCCCTCTTCATCTTTCAATTATCGAGTTAGCATATATTCGAACAGCCAGACAGACGGTTATCCTTTAAACAGATTTTACTTAAAGGTTGTAAATTTCAAGTGTCTAATTAAAGGAAGTATTGAATTTTCTTTGTCACAGATAGACAGACAGACGGCGAGCTTACAATGCGTTTTTCGAACTCAAGAAGCTCTAGAAGGCCAAGATTCGTTAAGTTTGAACCCGAATATTTTTCCGATTACTATACTTCTTTTATACTACGTATACGAAAGAGTAAAAATACTTAATATTAACTCCAATATATTATGTTCAATCCCACGTTTATTTCCCATTATTAATTTGCATGTAAAATATTTTAACAAAGACGGATTCCCTAAAATTCACATTTTTCAATCTTCACAAATAAGAAAGTGAAATTTTGAATATATGAAAGTCTATATTAATGCCAGGGATACTAATATTCCCGACTTATAAGCTTGTCGCTAAAGTGCTAATTATGCATAAAGAATCAAAGCAAATAATGTATTCGATACAGTGAGTAAACTTTGAGGCTGGGATAGCCTGGTTGGTATAGCATTGAACTCGTACTCCTTAGGTTGCGAGTTCGAAACTCACCGGCCAAAGAATCCCCGAGTCTTTGGCGACTGGCGCTCGTTAAATCTGTTGTGGTCGCAAAGTCCTCCATGTCAAGAGTGGTATCACTGGGGGTACTGGTTCAGAGGTGGTCGTTCTCTGTTCCAGATATAAATTACAATATGAGATGAATGAATGAAGTCCGCCCCCTAAAAAGGGTTGTGACGTGTGTGTAGCTATGTCGTAGTCTTGGTCCTAGATGGTGCTACATGTAAAACAAGAGACGCATAGCTACGGCTTAAAATCTGCTGATGTATCAGCAGGGCTTGTCCACGGCAAGTATCATAAGTAAAAACAACAGCAACATAAAACTTTTAAATGCTTCAAGTTTTTACAGAAAACCACAGCGACCATACTTAAAATAGCTATTTCAAAAAATAAGTTATAAATTCTTAGAAGAGAAATTCCCATGTCTAAAAGACTGGAGAATGAAAGAATCGGAACTTCAAATCTATTCATTTCAAAATATAAGCTTTTAACATAATCAATCCAGAATATACATCTCTTTTATGACGGAAAAGGTTAACTTATAGACTGAGAAGATAAGGTCCAACCTTCGAAGGGAAATATTCTTTTCTTTTCTCTTTTTTTACAAAAACATTCCTTTCATTTCATTTCCTGAAAACTGTTTATACGAGAAAAAACACATTTCTTGTATCCTGGAAACATATTCATTACATTTAGCTAAGAAATAAATCATTCATATTTTAGGAAAACATTTCATTGGAATCCATTTTATAAAAATTGTCATTCTTCCTGGAAAAGAATGGTCATTTCTTTCTTCCACATAAACGCTGTGTTTTCCAGACATGACTGCTACTGCGAGAGATCAATAACTGGTCGTTTCAGTAATGGCTTTCCATTTCTTTGGCACCGTCAGACATTTATGAATATTAGTCAGAAGAATCCCATTCGAGTCATTTGTCTATCCAAAAGGATGGATGAAATTGCCCAGCATCGGAGGCATGAAAATTCGAAAATTCATGCTTTGTTTAAGTAATTTTCAATTTGTTCTAGCTCTTGTTTTGTCACAGTATTCTTCTAAAAAATCTGTCACCTTGTAATGAAATGGCTTTTAAGAAAATGAGAAGTTGCAAGATTTTTTCAAGGGAAAAAGAAAATATCGTGAAAGAAGGGCGTATATTTTAAAAAGATGAAATTTCACTGTTTTTGTTTTGAATCCAAATTTTAAAGAAAAAAAACTCGACATTTCTTTTAATATATTGCGATTCTTGTAATCAGTATTTTGTTTGGAATGTTTTCAGTTCTAAGAAAAGATTATTCATGAGTTTAATTTTTATGATAATCGGGTACTTGTCTGAAAGCTTAACAATTAAACGGGTTTAATTATCATAGCAATATTAATTTCAAAATTCAGTAAGGTGTTTGAAGATTCCTTACTGAAGTGGGAAGAGTATTATTTATTTGTAATTTCAGCCATTTTGCATCCTACAATTCATCAGCGTCAGTTGGTGTAGACATGAAGTAGTTGAATAATGAAAATCGGAGGGAAAATATCACGTTTCCTTATCTTTAAATGCACTTTCAATCAACATTATTAAAAAATAGCATTCCTTTATATGCTTTAGTGATTAATTGCTATGCTGAGACTGCTATATTCCTTTTTTATTTCCCTCTAGAAAAATAAACTATCAACAATGTCGGAAACAAATCCTTTTCTTCAGAGGCTAATTAATCCACTAAAGTTTATTGCTGATGCGAATTGCCCTAGGCCGAACTTACAACATTCTGGTTTGAAGCCGAGTAACATAATCATTAGACAAAAGTGGATTCAATCCAAGGAATGTGATCTGGCTTATGAAGCTGGCACCTCAAGTCATTACACAAATCAAATTTTTACTTTAGAAGCTATCTAATCGACCAATCATTACACAAATCAAATTTTATTTCAGAGGATGTCTAATGCACCAAATTCAATATATCAATGCATAGATGAAGTTGCATTACATCCCTGTAATCAAGAATTTTAGATTAATATATTTGCTTAGATGTACAAATCAAGTGAGCCACCAGTAAATAAAACTAAGTATAAAAACATTTTTCACACTTCAACATATTTGCTTGTAGTGCATGAAGAATTTCTTTGATAATATTATTGAATTCAGAAATTAAAAACGAAAATTTATAGAATTACAATCTGTTCATGATAATATGCTGAAAAAAAAACTTAAATGATTTTATATAACCAGGCAAAAGTCAAGTGTTTTCTGTTTTAAAGCCTCGTATATAAATTTTTAAAAAACATAATCTATACAATTCCTTTATTTTCATATAATCTTCTACCCATCTAAACTCAGAATTAAGAGTATTCTTGGAATCCTCATGTGTTTCTAAATATAATAGCTATATAACTGTATCTGTAACCTAAACAGTTCTTTAATTTTAGTTTCAATTCAGATAATCCAATAAGGGAGTTTCCTTTTTAAGCTCTCAGCAGGTAACCATTGAAACAAAATCGTCATATTCCTCGCCAAAAATCGTTGGTTGGCTTCTCTGAAAATTATATTAGAAAAATACATTTAAATTTTATGTTTAATCATCTAGATTTAAAATAACTAATAGTTTATCCTCAGGTTTGCATTTCCTTCAAGATTTTACTTTTTACAGTATTGTTTATCAAATATTATGCTCTTTATATGCATTTTGACTGGCCTGTTACTGTGAACATAAACTTGCATTAATTTGGAGATGAAAAATATTGCGCTGTTAGAAAAATCCAATAAATATTTCCAATCCTTTCAAGAACAACTCCAATGCATAGTTCAAAAATCTGTTTTCTATTTATTTATAAGGATTAAGTTTTTAGACTGAAAAATACTTTTATTTACTCATAGATCCCTTCAAAAAGATTGATTTCTTTAAGAAGAGAATATATCCTTAAGATCCTCCTTTATAAATAGGACATTTTTTTCCTTGTACTACACTTGTATATAATAGATCATTCAGCCATTCATTTTTAATAGTCAATCTATTTTTATCGCTGTCATTCTTCCTGAAATTCAAAGGGGAAAAGGAATAGATCAAAATAGACTTTTTAATAGGATTTGGAGATTTTTGGTTTTTTATCTGCGTTAACTGGCATGATTTTTTACTTCATGATGAATTTCACTCTCTTATCTTCTCGCAAACAGGTGATTGTGCATCGATTCTGACATACAAAACGAAAGTGTGTGTGTGTGTGTGTGTGTGTGTGTGTGTGTGTGTGTGTGTGTG
>JAOUZG010000635.1:203121-237608 GCA_026289955.1 Argiope argentata | reverse complement strand
GTGTGTGTGTGTGTGTGTGTGTGTGTGTGTGTGTGTGTGTGTGTGTGCGCGCACGCGCGAAAAAGAGAGTACATAATAACGATATGATGTAAGTAATAAAATTTAATATTAGCTCTTGATATCAAATTTGCTGATAGGTTCAACCAAAAGGCACAAAACATATATTCGAATCACTTTATTGAACCATTAAATCAAACACAAAACACTTCATGTTATGGAAAGGTCATGATAGTAGAGGATATAATACTCTCATTAATTTTGTATGTTAACTGAAAAATCATATTATAGATTATATAGCTGAATTTCGATTTAAATAGAGAGTTTAAATGCAATTATTAGTTGTTTGAAACTATATAAAATTGTTTAAATACTATAATCATTTTCATTTGGTAAACTAATAGACCAAAGACATGAATTGATCCCTGCGAAGATATAGGAATGTTCCATTCTTGTTTACATTCAATAAGGAAAGTGATGAATTCTTGGAATACTAAAAGTCATCAATATCCATATTATACGCTGTTGGTGAAAGTATCTATCAGTTTAACCAAATAAAAATTTTAAAAGTGTCAAACAGCACTGCATTGCATTAAAATGAATACATGAGCCTTTTTAGAATTTTAATATTATATATTCATTGATCAGGGAACTGAATTGGCAATTCGCGTGATTTAGGGACTATGGCACTATTCTTACTGACCTTTGTGATACCAATCAAGATTAATCGATTTCTGTAATATTCAGAATCGATAACATCTACACCATCTTGTGACAAGATCTAAGAAACTGCATATGTACGGATTTTGGTATGTTGTGCAACATGAAATTTGTGAAATAATTTCAAAAATCTGGATATTCAATTCACTAAAATGAATGGATAAATCAGGACTAGAAATATTGGTAACAATAATCGCTAATATAGATCTAATTTAATAAATTATATTCATAATTCAGAGTATCCCGAGCACCATGGACAGACACTCATTAAAATTAGTGCTATGGCATTTATTTCATAACCATATATCACTTCTCCCTATCGATAACATTAGTCACAAAACCCTTTTGTCCAAACCCAAAATAGTTCTTAAACTACTCTTTCAAGTACTTAACTTTCAACAACTTGTATCTAAGTATTTAATGCGTGGTGCTTCAAAACTTAGAACAATTAATGAAAAAAAAAGTATTTTTTAAAACTGTAATGGTTCACTCAGTGAATCACATTATCACAAAGCCTTCTATATATCTTTCAGACCTTTGCTAAAATAGTAATTTTCAACAAATCAACAAAATAGAAACTAACCAAAAAAGATATGCAAACCACAGCATGAAAGAAACGAAACAAATGAAATTTACAATCGAAAATTTCAAATTATCACGCGAGAACATTATTTTTAAATCATTATTTGTCTTGATTGATTTGAGACATTAATCAGAAATAACCGGTTTGGAACAATCACGAGTCTTCTCTATCGGTCTCTATCCTTCAATATATATATATATATATATATATATATATATATATATATATAAACGTTCGAGAAAATTTTTAAACGTTCTAGCAGGCAAACAAAGTTTTAGAGCTTGGCTGATTTTGACATGAAATAACTGCTATGATCTCATAGTTCTACTTCAGGTTTTTAAAAACGCTTCTGCTATCAAAGAAGCATACAAAATAATAAAGTAGGACTGGTAAAAGCCTGTCAATCTTTTAAAAATGCATCTGCTTTCAAAGAAGCACAATTAATAATGAAATACTGGTAAAAGCAGGTAAAAAATATATACGATTAAAAGATGTTGATGAATATTGCCATTTATCCTTTGTTTATTGTCTACATGATTTTGATTTTCAATTATTCGTTGACTTCAATTATTGAAAAATTCCTGAAAAAAACCATATCATGTTCCCATATGATGAAAAAAAACGTGTGAAATGTACTGAGCATATTTGTTCAATTTACTAAGTGCTTTTATATTTGGGAAAACAAAATGTTTTTTTTTTCCAAATACTTTACACTGAAGAATAATCTTAAATTAAAATAAAAACGCTTTTTAATTATTTATTATTGTTATAATTTATTATTTCAATTGCATCGGTTAGTTACTTAAAATATTATAATTCCATTTTTAAAGAGTTCAAAATATGATAATATAGAGAACACTTTGATAAATTTTATGAAATTAAAAATATTTCTTATTATTTATCAAAATGTTCAAGAAGCATGTTAGTGTCAAGTATACGTTACCACTTAAAAATTTGGCAAAAACATTTTTAATACTATCTTGGAAAAAGTTTTAGAGTGTAAAAATTATTCTTGCATCAATATATATATATATATATATATATATATATATATATATATATATATATTTGTATGCAGCTGAAGAACTATGTTTGCATAAATTAGTATGTATAAAAGAATTTAAAGTGATTCGTTTAGAATTTGTAACATCTAGTTTTATGTTTAGAGATATGTCTGGTTCTATATTCGTCAAGATTCTTCTTTTGCTTCTTATGAGAATATATTGACTAAATGTAGTAAAATCGTGCTATATTACATGGGAATTATGAAACATTTTTTTAAAATGTTTTTTCCTGACATGCACAAATTATTTCCGCATTCACTATTTTAATTCAGTATACACTAGATGAAGCACTATTCGCATTTTATTCAACGGTACAGTTTTATTTTAATATTTATACGATAATCTTATTAATTTGGAACAAAATAGACATAACAAAATACATAACCATTTCATGTAAAATTATTAGAAAGAATCTCATCAAATGCTTCTAAAGGAAGATCACAAAAACACTTCAATTGCATTAATTTATTTCTAAAAAAATGGCGATTTTGAAATAAAATATATACAATAAAAACTCGAAAATTGAAGACAAATATATAAGGCCCAATCATTTTTTATTTATTAATCCAATTCAAATTCTAATTAATTTCCTAATTTTTAGTTTAAACTAGATCATACTAAAAATGTTCTAAAATTTTTCCTTACTTCCTGATCTAAATCCCACTTTTTAATTTAATAAATGCTAATACGTGCTTTGTAAAATTGATGATTATTAAACTTTCATAGAAAAAAATACCTAATACCCATAGTAATCTTTCCAAAGATACCTATGATTCATTTTTCTGAGTCAATGCATGCCAAAATAATCCCTATACAAAAATTTCAATTTCTTTCTTATTCTTTTCCATTTGTATCCGATACGTTTCCTCTTGAGAACGGATCCCCGTGTATAAATCATACCCTTCTGTAGAAAAATAAATTGAAGTTAAATCCAAAGTTGTTTTCTTGTCGGCTTGACATTTTGAAAAATATGCTGTATGTATGAGATATTTTTAAGAGTTTTAATTTCACATATTTTTTTATTTATTTTTCCTACAATAAGAGCACCGGAAATAGACACGATCAACAGGTATATTTCACGAAAATATATAGATGCAACGAAAAAGAATTATGAAGGATTCTAATTAATGGCGGTTTCTAGATTTATAGAGAGAAATGAGGCAGCTGTTATTTTCGCTCAAGGACGCTTCCATCATCGAACCGGATTCGTTGGGGTGATTTTTCTTGGCGAATTGTTGTGGAAGTTGCCTCATTTTTCTTTGGTACGATGATAGAATGCTGATCATCGCATTCTTTGAAACATGGAATCCATTCATACCGATGTTGCGGTCGTTTATTCCAAAGAATCGGCGTTCCTGTCTTTCAGGATAAAAACTACAAATAATTGTGTATCAGCAATTTTTGTGTGTAATTTCTAACTTTCTTACATATATTTTTTTATTGTGAAAAAAATTTATGCATTGACTTAAGAATTTAGGGAACAAATATACGAAAACAAAAATGTTTTTAAATAACTTCAAGCAGTTGCGGTGAAAGCTTTATAAGCCAGGTAACAACACTCGAGCTGAGGTGTTACTTTTGCTTTGTGGTCATGTTACTCGACTATAACCCCTCATATTGGGAGTTCGGGCCTAGCGATATCCGCATCTGCCACAATGGTGACCCGGACGTGATCAACACCCTTGAAATAAGCAATCTTCGTACGGCTGTTATGGCGCCCTCTATAGGCAGCAAATGTCGCTAGGAGCATTAAATGCAACAGTTAACATCACCACCAACTCACACACACTCGCCATTAGCTTGGAGCAATTGTATCGTTCATCAAACCACCGACTCATTGGTAGGAGGGTATGTGGTGAAATCTTTATAAGCCAAATAACAACCCTGGGGTTGAAGTGTCACTTTTGCCTATGACTGTGTTACTCGGCTACAACCCCTCAGATTGCGAGTTCCAGCCTAGGGCATTCCGCATCTCCCACAAAGTAACTATGCTTGTTTATGCAACAAATTTGCGCTTATCTAATATACATAAAATTCTCTATTAATTCTCATATACTACCTATTTAATTTTGGAATTTAAAATATAAGTTTGAAAAATAAAAAAGGACTTGATGTCTCTATGTAGCGAAAGAAGCCATTCATTTATAGACATTAAGGACATCTTAAATTGCTTTTTTCATTTGATAGCCACATGAAAGGAATGAGCTACTTCAGTATTTAATTTTTTCACATTTAGATTATAATAACGCAGATTAAATTAGTTTGTGGTGGAATATAGATTATTATAACCCTTGCAGGAAGCAACTGGATGCATATTTTCAGAAACATATTTTAATAATCAAATTCACACATTAAACAAAGGCATGACAAGACATATAGCGCTTTCTTATTCTACCTATAACCCCAATGAACTATGGGATGCAGACTAAATCTAGTATCCAAAAAACAGAAGATAGGAGTAATGTAACTGATACAAGTTTTCATCTGTTTCATGCGAAAATTACAACAGTGAAGACTACATCAAAGTTCAATTTTAGAAAGTGGAGATTGCAAATACAGTTATTATATTCTCCAATTATTTTCACACTTGAAGAATGTTGAAAAATAGGTACATTGTTATACAAATATAGAATTAGTATATTTTTTATTGTTGTTACTAGAAATATAACCATTTTAATTTTAAAATTAAGCATAATAATTGGAAAATAATTGGTAAAAATTATTGGAAAATTATCACTTAATTTTTTAATTAATTAAAGTTTCAAAAATAATCATCATAAAGTTCTCAATTTTACTCTAAAAAATATATCAGTTGCAAAACTAATTATTTTGGAATAAAAAGGTTTGCTCTGTAGAGCACCAATAAACACATATATGCATTCAATTTTATTAATAATGTAGAAACGCAAAACACAATTATATTTGCATTCATTCCAAAATATAATAGCAATGAATGTATTAATACAAAACTGACTGAATTAATATTATTTGCATTTTGCTTAATTAAACTATTTTTAAAAGGGTAGATGAAGGAAACTTTAACTCTTAAATATAAAAAAAGAGCTAAATAATTAAATTTTAATCAATAATGTCTTTACATTAAAAGGGAATAAAGACTGAAACAAAGTTTAAAAAAAGCATCATATTTATACAAATATTTCGTTAGAAGAAGCGAGATCAGATTAATTAAATCTCTTTAAAAAATTAGATTGATGAAGGAATTCTGGAAAACTTTTTAAATAAAAGCATCCATTCATTATTGATTGTTATGGTTCAAGTAGGGCTATTGAAACAGCGAAGTTATTTGCAATCTTTAATAATTTGTAACAAAACAGTTAATAAAAAAAGGGCGAAGTAAATTACAATGAAACGTAATGGCTTTGAAAAATGATTTATTAGATAAATCTTTTTTTTCACCCTGATTTCTCGAGTTCAACGAACTTTTAACCTGTGACAACTGCAGTCTGATTAATATGAATGAAGAAATATAAGTTTTTATTTCTACCCATATAAATTATGCTCTTAGATAGAAAGAGAAGTAAAAGTACACGTACTGAGCTAACAATTATTCTTATAACTATATTTACTTGGCGTGGGGTTTTTTTTCTGTACTCAATTTATTATAAATGTCCTAAAATTACATTCAGAGTTTTTCGACATCGATAAAGTTTCAGAACACTTTATCAAAAAAGTTTTAACTAAAATCGCTGCATACCTTTTTATTACATATGAAGTGTTTTTCTGCGTGTAAATTTAGATCAATTCAATGAAATCAGAAAATATGAAAAAAACGCACATCTTTTAGTCAACTCGTTTTGTACCGACTCTGCCTTTCCGAAAACGAATGGTGTTATTCTTATACGAATAGTGTATTCTTACACGAATAGTATATTCTTATACGAATAGTATAATTCTTAGTAAGAATTTTATAAGACACAACCTTAGGGGTTGCCATAATTTCCTCGGCGCTATTGGCTCCTCGATTTGTGATCCACCACACATATAATCGAATTTACATTAACATAAAAGACAATAATGTGCCGTTTGAAATAGATTATTCAATCATTGAGGTTTTTAATGGCACTATCCATTATTGCTATTAATGACATTAAACAAAATCTTCGTTCATTAAGAAGATCATAAACAAAAAGTTGCGCATAATAGACTTAATGAAATTAAAGTATGCAAAGGTAAAGTAAATGAAACAAAGTATGCAAAGGTAAACTATTCAATCATTGAAAAATTCTTCGCAAATTTTGATTAAATTTGTATTTTTTTAATTGACCAATTTGGGGGGGGGGGGGAGATTTTTTTTATTTGTTATTTGAAAAAATATTTTGAATATACTTTGGTTAAAAACAAAACAAGTTACACTTCTTAAATTTGGTAGAAATTTTTTAAAGGAAAATTACAGATTTCTACCAAAATTCGGATTAAAATCATAAAAAGACAAAGAGATCTGTTTGTCCATCAAATGCTTATGAATATTATTTAAACATACAAGATGGGTGAAATGTGGCATGTTTTTTTCTTATAGACAGTGACATTTTATATTTTTGGAAAATTCTCTACCAAATTTATCCACTGCTTATCAATTGGTCCCACCATGCTTATAAGGAAACGATAAATCAAAAGCACAAAAAGCTAGATAACTGAAATACGTTATATGATCTATAAACTTTTTGCAAAAATAGTTTCTACGAATTAAATATAAATCCAAAACAATACATTTTAATCTTATTCGATACAGTAGGTTATAAAAAATACAGCTAAGATCATTTGATTATGTTCACTGTATACCGAAATTGAATGCAAAATGCACTGTTTTGTACTAGTCTTAGGGTAAACATTCCCGTTGGAAATAATAGAAATAAAAGTCAAACGTTTATACAATAAACTGTGTGTGCACGTGTTTGTGTGAATGTGTGTGAATGTATGTGCACTTACGTGTGCATAATGGTGATCTGCAGAGCAAATATAAATAGGGTTGCCAAATTACACATTTAGGATTATACATATACATATTAGAACTATATATTCAGTGATACATTTTATAAATTAAGAATTCACCCTTCGAAATATTTTTTCAATTTTTATTGACTAAAGATTAAAAGAATTAGACGGCGTCTTGGCATAGGGGTTGCGCTTCTTCCCCGTGATCTGGGCAACCTGGATTCGAGTCCCGGTTCGGACATGGTTGTTCTGGGTTCTATCTGTAAGGTGTGTGAATACGTCTCCTTGTATAAAGGGGCTGTGCAAGCGAATGTGATGAGTGAGTAGCGAAAGTCGTACTCTTGGCCCTAGTTGGCGTTACAACAAAACAAGAGAAGCTGATTAGGCTTAAATCGCTGACTACCTCAGAGAACTTACCCATGGCAAGTGCCATAAGAAACAACAACGCTTTACCATGTTTTTTATCATGTTTTTTTTATTGGGGAAAAATTATCCTTGATATCAGCTCTATTTATATAAAGAAATCAGAAAGCGAATTTACCTTACCACAAAACACAATGTGCAATTTTAAACAGATTATTCATTTAGGTTTTTAATACCACTATTACGTTATGGGGTTCGATTTTATTAAACAAATTATTTCATTATTTAGAAAATCAGAAACAAAAAGTTATGCGTATGAGATTTAATGAAATTAAACACATCCAATATTACCAGAGAACCAGGTGGTAGACAAAGAAAAATATAAGATAGATTTTAAAAAAGATACAAGAAAGTCATAAATAAGATTATATTCTTCAATTTTCTTAGCATATTAAAGAATATTGCCTTTCAAATAAATCATGAAATGTATCCAATGTTTTTTTAATGTAAATACAGTCCATTAGTTTGTTTTCATTGTTGATTATTTATTACATTGTCTATGTAATCAAAAAACTATCTTATCTTTATTTGCTTTATCTTATTCTTATATCCGTATTTTCTCATTCATGTAAACAAGATTAAATACAGCCCAGCAAATTATGCCCCGAACCATTTAATCTCGTGCACTCTACCTATTCCATCATTTTTCTCCCGTCCCAGACATTTCCTCCATCAGGGAATTGTTGATGTTTTTTTGCAGATTACGCAAGGGTCAGACCAGCCTCGAAAAAAAAAGAAGGCATCGGCGATTCCGGTCGGAAAACAGGGAAAGGTGGGCAGATATCAGATAAGCATCCATCTCTGTTCATCAAAGAGGCTGTGAGGATGCTGATGTTTTCTGGCTGATAGTGTTTTCCGCTTTCCCGTTAGTCAGCATGGAAGCGGCAGCGAGTGAGAGGACAGGATTTCCGACAGAGCGAAGTTTCGAGACGGGCGGCCTTCCGGGATTTCGAGGTTGGACCGGCGGAGAGAGAACGTGGAGATAAGAGCTAAGATTGTTGGAGAAAATTAAGTGAATTATTCATTCGTCTTCCAATTATTCCGTGTTCCATGAAAAGCCATTGTACGAGGACGTTTCACATAGAGAAGCAGCAAGAAATATTTTAAACGCTCCCTTGCACAGCTTGTCAGGCTTAATACATACTTTTATTTAATTTTAATTTATTTGTATATGTGATGGCTGAATTTTATATTATTTATTATTTTAATTTTTTACCCATTTTCGAATGTGTTAAAGTTTAAAAGTTTTTTACAGTATATTTCGTAATTTGTTTTCGTTTAACAGTTATCGTATTTTTTTTTTGTTTGTTTGGGCAGCGGCTTTAAAATTGTGTTATGTATAAAAAAATTTCAATTTATGAATTTTTAAATTTATGAATTTAAAAATTTATGAACTAACTTTACATCCGAGTCAGAATCGTAATACAAGTGAAAAGGGAAATTCTATTTTTCACAATTTAAATTCTTTCAAAAATTAACCAAAATCCAAAAGATAGAAGAAGAAACATTAACATTATACCCTTGAAAAGTGGGAAAACTATTTTAAATTGTGTTGAATGCAAAAAGTCATAATTTTATAAGAGATTACTAGTTGATTTTATATTCGAATCAGATTTCTAAGAACATTTGGAAATTGAAACATTCTACTTTCAAATTTCAATTCTTTCAAAACATTGGCAAAATTCGAAAAAAAAATTAGACGAAACATTATCATTACACGAATGAAATGTGTGGGAGGTGCTTGGGTGCATGTATGTCATCCCATTTAACTTTTTCTTGCTTGAAAAGAATCTATACAATATATGCCAACATTATGTATTATTTCTTTTTTCCAGTTGCAAAAATCATTTTCAGCAAATATTCACTTAAATAGAACTAATAGTATTACGTGAACTAATCAAAAAAAATTTAAACATGAGTGAAAAAAATTTCAATTGTATATAAGTGAAACGAATTGAATGATAGATTCAAATATGGAAACAGACAATGAGGGAAATTAGAAAAAATTATAGATAATAAGTAGTTATTATACGGAATTTTCGTAACTAGGTGTACCACGCACTGTTAGCCCCTGAAAATTCCATTACCCGAGCAATGCCGGGTGCGGGAATGCTAGTCTTATAATAAAAATTTATTGGAAATGTTCATTAAATCATAAAAAGAATGGCTTCTGTATTAGTTTCCGTAACTTAGAAGAATACCTAGAAAATTAGCGACCAAAAAAAGATCCTTGCGATCAATTTTTAAAAGTCGGAAAATTTGGAGTATTTTATAGTATATAACTATCATGGTACGTATCAGTATACAATAGAACTTCTTTGAAAGAGAACAATTCGTTCCTGAATCTTACTAATAATTAGAAACATTAGTTAAGCTAAAAAGTATTAATCCATATAAAAATAATAATGAGTTCATTTAAAAAAACTTAAACAAATTTATAATGTATTTCATTATTTATATTACATGCTTTTTACAAGAAAATTGTTTAAAGACATTGATCTTTTGGCTACATTTCAAAACACTGAAGAAAATGCAAAACTGCATTACTATTAAAAGAATTGGTAATGCGTATAGCTAATGCCATATCAGGAAAACCTTTCTTAACCTACAATGCAATAATTCTCTGCGCTTTCACAGCCTCATTTATTTGACCGAAAATTTGTTGCATTGTTATATCTGTTATTCCTTCCTCTCCTGAACATATTTCCTCCGCATCTTTTTGTTATGACACACAATAGAGCTTTATAAGATTTTTGGTCGTTCTGAGTATATTCTTTAATCCTAGAATCTTGTCTAGAGACAAAATTAGGGCTCCACAAGTACTTGTGCAAACCCCTCGGAATCTTATTCAACAAGCTCAAACGGTGAAATTTTTCCACTTAGATATAAAAATTTTCATTGAACTAACTTTCAACATATTTTTTACATAAGTTAGTCTAGCTTGTGATGCTACTGCATCTCATCCTCATTAGTTCTGCGATACATCACTCACTAAGGGAGTAACTTTTATAGACATTATGCGAATCATTCTGCTTGTGACGATAGTCAAGATGCGTCTGTATTTGCGCGATAATTCTTAGTCTAGCTAGAGGGAATATTATCTCACAATTTTCTTAAATGGTAATACAATATACTTCATAAAAAAATGGTCGTGATGGTCTGGTGGTTCGATGCGTGAACTGTAGGTGGTTTCGATGCGTGAACTGTACTGTACTCAAAATCCAATCTCACCAAGGAATCTTCGGGTAAAGAGGGTCTTTTACACGTTAAATCTGTCAGGACCAAATGTTCCCCCACTGGTGTAGTGTGGTGCAGAGAGGGGAGTGTCAACTCAGAAGGCGTCCTCATCAACTGACTGCGATTCAAAAGTATGAGGAACATCGAAGAATAGCCCTAATGTTGCTTTACAACAGGACGTTAATATAGCTATATTAAAATGATACAAACTCGACAAAAAAAAACAATATGGACTTTGGATATATCGTCTCTATGAGTTTGTTCAAAAATTTGACTCAAATTTACAATGCCAAAGACAAAGCCACATCTTAAATACAGAATTCCTTTTTAATGAATGTAATACTTTATCTTTCTTTATTTCGCTCAGAAAAAACTAAAAACTTCGTAATACACAAATAACTTTCTTCTTGGTTTATAAATGTTTCGTACAAGCTAACGGCCTTTGCTAACATTTATTTTTTTTTTCAGATAGAAGAACAGATAAGTGCTACTCCTACTATCTGCTTTTCGGAAAAAAAGGGGGATTAGTTCTTTCTTTTTTTCTCTCTGTATCGTCTTAATACAACACAAAACAGAAGGCCTCTTAGAAATAGTGGTTGTTTTCTAAGTTATGAGCGGAAAAGTTTTTAATGCTAAGTTAAAAAGAAAAAAACTAATTTTCAATACTAATAAAAGTTTTTGTAGCCTATAATTCTAAATTATTAATTATTTCTGAATTACGACATTTATGTTTATGAGGTATTTTACTTTTATTTGAAACAAAATGATAAATATATGCCGTATAGGTATTTCATTATTATTATTATTATTTTCTGAGATACAAGTATTCAAACTTGTTTTGAAAAGTAAGGATTTATTTTCTTGCTCTAAGAATATACAAAGAAATTTGGCTAACTTAACAAGCGTTTCAAAAACAAAAAGAAAAGAATGAAGTTTTCTTGTTATTACGTGAGATATATCAGTTGCTTAAAATAACTTATAAAGCTTAAACTTCAAACAACCTTCATATATTTCAGTCCAAGAACTTCACATCTAAAAAAATCAAGCCTCATTATTTAACTGAGACATAGAATATATGAATTCAAAAGAACGGCTTTTTCAAAACAAACGTTAAATCTTCTTTTCAAAACTATATCTTGATATAGAAAAAAATTACTAAGGACATAAAGAAAAATGTATAAATAAGATGTTTATTTTTCTAAATTTTTTTACTTTAGATGAAGATAAGAATTTTACGAAAAGCTTTGTCTATTTTTGAGAGTAGAGAAACCATTATGTGACTGCGACTAGAATTTCCTTTTACGTGTGTTTGCACTTTATTTGCATTAAAGGTACTTCAATTTCCTGCAAATAACTACCTTAATTAACAAAGGATGAGAAAAAAAAATTAGCTACTGGTAAAAGAAATAAACCTCGCCTTTATTAGATATTTTGGCATAATGAAATGTTGAACTCCTAGATGTTAAACTGTAAATTTTATCCAATTTCTTTTATTATGGGATAAAAATTACATTCAAAGTATAACCATTCATCAATTATTTTAGTTTTTTTAGTCTGATTACATTTATATGTTCGTATTTCAATTTGTCTTCTCTAAATAAATCTAAATGCATTTTCAATATTATGAAAATAATGTCAGAAAGTGGAATTGTTCAAATATTGTGTTACATAATTAAGATTTCGATAAGTAATTAGAATACCAATAATTAACAACAATAAATACTTTTATAATTCTACATTTGAAGAGACAAATGTTTTTCTTTTATATTTTATAATTTTAATTCCTGATTCAATCCTAAATTAACTACGTCGCCCCGACGGAAGAAACTTAACTATTAAGACGGAAAAAAATTGAATGATTGAACCGTTGAGATAACAACATGGGCAGGAACTGTGATTCAGTCTTAAGGACCATCACCGGCCATGGTACAACCCTTCCCGTAGGAAGTACCTCCTTTTATCGATAGGAGATAACTAAACCCAACCATTTCTACCAGACAAGAACCAACCGCAGTACCGGAAGCTTCTTAACTTCATTTCTGAGGTGACCCCAGTGGGAAGGTTTCGGAGTTACTTAATTTTGACAATATTCTTTTCTAATATTATCTATGGAACGGGCTTCATTTTATAATTAGAAAAATATTGAATAATATACCACTATCTTTTATTTTGGCACAGAAAACAATAACTAACAAACTTTGTAGATTCCTGCAAATGATGGTTTATGGCACTTTTTCAAGCCCGCTGCCTGACAGCGGTTTCAAACCAATTGAGTGCCTTTCATTTTTCAGCAGCGCCAACTAGGGCCAAGAGTACGGCTTAACTAAACACACACGTCACAATCCTTTCTATGGGGCGGACTTCATTCATTCATTCACAGATCGTAATTTATATATAGAACAGAGAACAATCCCCTCTGATCCAGTACCCCCAGTGGTATCCCTCTCTGCATGGAGGACATTATGACCACGACAGATTTCACGAGGGTCAGCGGCCACACACTCAGGGAATCTGCCGGCGAGGTTCGAACTCTCAATCTAAGGTATACGAATCCAATGCTCTACCAACCAGGTTATACCGACTCTGATTGGCTACATAATTTGTATAAACAAATTTATTCTTTAATTTTATTTCAATCCGTCAATTCACTTTTATAGCGCTTCACAATTTATATAATCACTAAAGAAGTGCATTTAAAATTTTTCAGTGATTTTATGTATGAAATTAAGATTTCATGAATATATTTGATTGTATACCTTTTTAATTAGTGGCAATTTAAACATATATTATATAAAAAAAACGTATAACAAACCGATGCCATTGAAACTTTAAACTCACTAATGTGACAGATATGAATCTATTTCTTTTTTTATAGAAAAAATTCCATAGTATTAAAGATTAAATTCTTTGGATATATCTGACGAAATTTTTATTCAGAATTTAAATCCGAATTCTGTCAAAATATATTAATTGCTTTTAAGAACATTGAAATCACATTGAGGACAAATTATGCACAGTAACTTGAATATTATCTCTTATGATTATTTTTCTTTTTTTAATCGTTATACATCTCATTCATAAAATATTCTTTAGAACAATCCAATATATATTAAAAATCGTGCGTTTTTCAGTATCGAACCGATAAGAGGCAAACTTACAACTCATTAATAAACAACACTGATATCATTGAACAGCATTAACTCATCAAACAAACCCACACTCAAACCCCATCGTTCAAACAAACTCACACTCATAACCATCAAAAATAGGAACTCATCGCTAGCAAACAGACAAATTCAACAATAATTATCAGGTAATTTGTCACTAACAAATGGACTACTTCCTCTATCTATAGTGCGTCTGTATTTTACAGAATATTGGGTTTTATAAAACGAATAAGAGATTAAAAAATTATATTAAAAGAACAATCTTATCTATGATTCAGAACATTTCAAATTACAGTCATAAATTTAATAAGAACTCTCATCTTATGACTTACTAATACAATTGCACAGTATAAAGCATTTCGTATTTAGCTCATTCGTATTGTAAAATTGATTATAAAAGCATTTAGAAACAATCGTTTGATGATTCAATAACAAATTTGGCCCAAGTGTTTGTTTTACTATCACGACTGCGTATTAATTTCATTTACCTAACTTTTTTATGTTTTAGTGCCATTAATTCATTTGAATGAGAAGATAAATCATACAAGACTCTCCGACCTAACCAAAGAAACTCTGAATAAATCATAAAAGTGAAGGCTCAAACTGCCCCAACAGCAACACTGGTGGTAAATGTGGCTGATTCCTAGAGTCACCACCGGCCACGATACAACCCTTCCCTTATGAAGTACATCCGATTATCAATGGAAGGAGCGTAAGCTCTACCAATATGAGTACCCTCCAGGGTGGCGTGATCAAACCACCATACTAGAAGTATCTCATTCTTAGTTATAATTGGAGATTGAATAAGAAGATAGTCATAGAACAGACTCTCCGACCCGCCACGAAGGAACACGGATTAAACATAAGCACTGAATGACCGGACCGCCACAACAACAATTCACCTTTACTGTGGTTGAGTCCTAATTGCCATCACCAGCCACAGTACATCTTTCCCCGAAAGGAGTACGTCCCGTCATCGAGGGGAGGGGCCCAACGCCTACCTATTAGTGCACCCACCGGGTTGGCAAGATCCAACCACCATACCGGTAGCAACTCATCCCCAATTGCGAGGTGCCTTCTGGGGGAGGGGTGTGTGAGAAGATAATACAGAGGTGGACTTTTTTTTAAAAATTTGATCCATAATTATACATAAATCTATCATCTATGATGAATCCACGTATATTATCTATGTCAATACATTTCTAGGTTATCGTGTTCAAATATAAACAGAAGTGAAGACAAGGAGAAATATAATAGAAATACGTCCAAAAGTGAATAGAAATCTATAATTTTAATGATAAGATCTTATATCAAATTTTATTGATTTTGCTTCTTTGTCATGTTCGCAGACAGACATAATTCCAAAAAAGTCCTTTTCGTACTCTTGATTTCCTTAAAGTAGATATTCATCGATCAATTTTCTTCACTTGTAATAAACTCATCTGAATATTTATATGCCAAAAATTAGAAATTCAGATGCTCATATCATTTTTTAAAAATTGTTGAATTACCATGTAATACTTTTTAGTTATGAATAATAACCGTAAGATATAAAAATTGAATTCTTCAGAAAAAATTACAAATTTATAAAAATTCATTCAGATTACACAATTTTGATACAATTTAATTTTATTTAATTACAAGATATCTAATTTTAATTAAAATTTAATTTGATTATTTCAGTGACCTTTCTGTTAACTTTCACTGGCTAATTAACTAATTATTGCTTTAAGTAGTAAAGATTTTACTATGAAAAAAATACTTTATATGAGAATGGAACTGAGGGGAAAAAATTACTTTATATGAGAAAGGAAATAAAAATCTTATATTTTATTAGCGCCATCTATGAACAAAAGGTAGAAATAGAGATAATCGCTCTGGAAAAAAGCTAATCATTTGTTTTGAAATAAATAAAAGCAATTTCAAAAGTATTTTGCAGAACAAATGTACATAAAATATAAACAAAAAACATTTTTTACATTAAAATGATAATTTACTTTAATAAAGGAATTTAATATATTAGATAAATGTTCCTTAATGATACATTCGATATGAAGGAAAAATTAATAATTTTCTGAAATATTGTTTTGAAATTTTTCTGCAAACTTTATTGCATCGGTCTAATGATGTAAAAAACTTTTAATCAGAATTCATTGCCAACTTTTTTTTATTTCTTATTGAAAACAGGAAAAAAATTATTAACATATTGTAAGTATTAAAATGTTATACCAAGTTGCTCCAAGCGCATTAAATTTAAACATAAATCTATTTTTTAGAGTTTTCTGATATATATTTAATTCTGAAGAATATTTTGTATGCTTTATTTTATTAAAAACACAATTTTTACTTCAAAATTTCAATTATTTGGGGGAGGAGAATTTTTTTCTAATATTTCTCAAGCTTTTCAATAAAAAATTCAAAAATTAATTAATAATTTATTCTTTCAAAATTATATTATTACATGTTTATGCAGTATAATAGAAAAATTCCAGGGTTGAAACATAAAATATGATGCACATGAAGTATTTTAAAACTTCAAAATTTGGAGAAAAACGAATTGTAAGAATTGAATGAATAAAAAGAAAAGTTCTAATAAATAGGAAGCAAATAAAAATATCAAAAGAATTCAGTCAGCTAATGATTAATCTCAATTTCACTATTCAGAAAAGACCAAAAATTAAAAAAAAAACAATTTTTGTTCATTCTTCAAATTTTTATCATGTATTATAACCCTTGATAAAATTAACGATTTTTCAATTGATAATAAAATGGGATTATTTTTCAATTAAATTAAAAACTAGATAATTCTTTCAAAATACTACTAAACAATTTCATTATTTTAAATTATATTTGTTTCATACGTTTGAAAATATTTCCTTTTTTTTCTATCTATAAAGCTGGATAAATTTAATTTCTTGATGTCCGTTGATCAAATGCAAACTTTGAATTGTTTTCCTTTCCCAACCACATAAACAATATTTTCTAATTTGTGGTAATTAAATAAACATTTTGAAGCTGGAGAAACTTTCAAATATTTGTTAACAAACAAATATTTTAAATCATTAATAAATTTTCACTATCAGACTAAACATCTTTCCTAACTCAACATCTGTTATGTTGAAATTTAGTAAGGAATTTAGTTTTTGAAAAGAAATCAAATCTTTAAAATAATATATTTTTTTAAAAAATTTGGATTTTGATGGTAAATATTGACTTTCATATTATTAAATTATGTTTCTAATAAGAACCAAAAAGTACGGAAACATACAATCATTTTAAAACAGCTTTCTACTTATGAAAAACAGCTTTTAAAATTAGATTGTATGTATAATGATTTAGCAAGATTTAGCTGGATAGTATAAGTTATTATTGTCGCTATCAAATTATTAAAACTGACGATAAAAGAACTGATGACTTTGGGAGTTTTAAAATGTCATTTTCTAACAGGACAAATTGTGCATACCAATATATGATGATGATGATGCCGTGTCCGCTTTTTACCACGGAAAGAGGGGGCAGTAGCTTCTGAGGGTATGGACCCCTGAGCACCCGGGGGCAGAAGTCTGACTTCTAGCTCATATGAGTATGAATCACACACACACGCTTGCACACCCCCTTTTTACTGAGGGGCACATCCACACACCTCACAGATAGAACATAGAAGAACAACCATGCCAAAACCGGGACTCACAGAACACGAGAAAGACATGCTACCACTGTGCCAGAAAGCCAGCATACCAATATATATATATACAATATTTACAGTGGTAAAAATAAATTTACGACAAGCATGCAGTTTTCAATGTTCTATTTCATATCTATGATAAAATTCAAAACAATAATTATTTTCCTATTGTGAAATTACAGATTAAATTATATACTTTTCATTGAAATCAATTATTGGCTAATAAATTTAAACTACAAAAAAATAGAAAATAATTCTTTAACTCGCGTAATTACAAAACAATGAAAGTATTCGACAATCGTAACTGAAATCGAAATTTCTTGTTTACTTACAAAAATCAAGAGTCGAATGCAGAGGAAGATTACACTTGTAGCTTGATCAGGTTTCATCTAGATTGTTCTCTGTGTTTTTGCTTAAAAGTTTGTGAAAAATGGGACGCAAAGGCAAAGAAAATTCGAAAGAAGTGAAAGACATCATTATTCACCCTTCTCTTCAGGGAAAATCCGAAAAGGCTATTGCTGAAATTGTGCAAAAGCCGAGAACAGCTATTCGCTGCCTAATTAAAAAGTTTAAATCAGTTGAAACGGTAGAAAATAAGCCTGGAAGTGGGCGTCTCAAGAAACTGACTGATGCTGACGAAAGATTGATTATGCGAGTTTAAAAAAAAATATCCAGTAAATGCATCCATGGTGGCAAAAATTGCAGAAATCTATTTGATTATTAAAGTTACTTCTCAAACAATTCTGAACACTTTGAGGAAAAAAAATATGATTTTCATCGTGATCTGCCCGAATGAAACCACATATCTCCAAGAAAAACAGAAGGACTAGATTAGGGTTCGCTAAAATGTATGTTAATAAGCCTGTAGAATTCTGAAAGGATGTTCTTTTTGCAGATGAATCCAAGTTTAATCTCTTTGGATGTAGTGGTACAGCGCTAGTTTATAAAAAATTAAATACAGAACTCGAGGAAAGAAATATGGTACCCACAGTAAAACACGGAAGAAGAGGAGTGATGCTGTGGGGATGCAGGAAAGCAAAGGAAGGCGGAAACTTGGTTCCAATAAAAGGCATCATGAACCAGATTTCGTACATTGATATATTAAAATTTAATTTGCGACAAAATGCAGAAAAATTGGGTCTTACACAAAATTTTATGTTTTACCAAGATTAATGATCCCAAACATTCTGCTCTAAATATTCGACTTTCGTTGCTATATAATTGTCCAAATGTCGTTGAAACTTCAGCCTATTCTCAGGATTTGAACCCCCATTGAGCATCTTTGGAGTTATTTGGAAAATAGAATTTACTTACCAAATACAATGATGAAGTAAGTGCTGATGGATGAATGAAAAAAAAATCATCAGGATTTTACTTTGAGATGAGTTAAATCGATACCAAATCGCTTAAAAGATACAATTCACTACCGGGGAAAAGATACAAAGTATTCGAATTCAGATTTGATAAGATATTGAATCACTCAAGTTGATTGTTAAATACTTTTTTGTTTTGTAATTATGAGTGTTCAACTATCATTTGCTAATTTTGATTATTATTTAAAATTCTCAATAAAATGTTGATTGCAATAAAAAGTTTATATTGTTATTTAGAAGTTAACATTAGGAGTGCATTTATTATTTTGCATTTTGTTATAGATTTAATTTAGAGCAATGAAAATGCATACATGTCGAATATTTATTTTGACCACTGTATATTATATGCCGATGGCAAATTGTTATTTCAGTAAAAACAATTTAGAGCAACAAAAACGCATTAAATCGTTATTATTTTTTTTCTTGCCATCTTTAGAAGTTTACCGATAATATAATTGTAAAATTGTAAAATCAAGTGCAAATCAAATCAATTTTTTTCCTATTTTCTGGATAAGCTTTGATATTAGTAAATATTTTAAAGATAATTTTCCACTGAATCTTAATTTTAATTTGATGTTATTGTAATTGAAAACCAACTTCAAAATATAAATTTTTAACTATACGTAAATTTGCAAACGAATTATTAAAAAAAGAAATGGCCTTGTTGAAAAAAAATAAGTTTTTATATTCTAGAATACGATACACTGAAGTTCTTTCAATTTTGAATATGAAATTTTGCACGCTTAAAAGCAGTATGTAATAAGGAACGTGAAATTGTATAAAGAACATGAATTGCATTCGTCTTTGTACAAATATAGACATCATAACCTGATAGTAATTTTTTTTTGTTTCTGACACCAGAAAGTTTAAAATAAGATTCTGCCAAGAGGATGATGTTTGTAAAACATGACATCAAAAATCAAATATTTTCCTGGAGGCATGGATTTGGGTTGATAGAAAACAGATGCCAGCTTAAGTTTGGTTGTCCGCTTGATTGATTTCGCCAGCTGGTTTCAGATTGCATAGACCATCGCGTAATAGAAATCGAACTGCTTCAAAATGTAACCAATATCACTAAACTAAATTTTTGAATCAATATAAAATAAATATTAAAATGAAATCTGCTATGCCTATTTCAATGTATCATGTCAGAACATCATTTCTTGTACAGCCAAGCACCACGTGCTCGTGCAAGTTAAATTATATTTTTATTAATTTTAATGCTTTCATTGAATGAATCACTTTATTATTGCAAACGATAACGAAAAACTTCGTTTCACATTTATTGATTTAAAAAATATCATATTTCCTATTTATTTCATTTTATATAATCACGCGCCCAAAATGACATTTTTCTAGGTTCTATTTGCTGTAGTCATTAACTTAATTTTTTTATAAATCAGAGATTTCGTAAATGCATTGGCAACATGTTATTAAAAGCGTTTTTAAATACTCGTGAAGGTAATAAAGTTTTTATTTTTCGCTTATGGATTTTTGTTGACGCAAAAAAAACCTCATCCCAAAAACAACATAATGTTCTGACAATATAAAAAAATGAAAGGGTGAAGCTAAAATCTGTCTTAAATGTAAAAATAAATTTTCACTATCTTTCAATTTATTTTATTTGGTTAAAATGAAAGAAAGAATTTTCCCGTCGAATTTCTCATGTGCCTACTACTATGACCCTCTTTAAGCTTAGCTGAGCAATAAAGTGAACAGTGTGCTGTCTTCAGTTTAAATACCTTAACAGATTTGATCAAGAATTAAAATCTACAATTTCGTTTGTAAAGATGACGAGTTTTTCTTGTTCATTTCTTGTTTGTCTCTTGGCAGTTTTATGTAATTGCCACCATATGCATACAATTACATAGCAAAAAAAAAAAAAAAAAACCCTGTAAACCTTCGATATGTTTGATCCAAAAATTGAAATAAGTCTATAGTTTTTATCTTAACCCCTTAACCGGTTTATTTTCCTTATTATCTAATAAGATGGCACCTTCTATTTTGGGAATATTTTCTTATTTTGATTCAAATGGAAATCCATGGAATTCTTGGCTTATCTACGTATCCGAAAGTTATTTTACTATTGAATTATAATTTTATGAATGATTTATTTTTTTGTTTACAACTATTAAAATTCGATAAATCGATGCACGTACGGGCAAACCGGTTAAGGGGTTAAAACATCATACCCAATTCCAGCCATCTAGTCTATTGAGTTTTTGAGTGATTGTCCTCATGTTCCCTCAGGTCGACAGACAGAAGCACTTCGACAAATTTTGTCTACAAAATGTAATATATACGCGACAAATTAACTCTACGAGAGGTCGTTCTGTGTTCTTTCTGTGATAGCCAGAGTTCAGAGTTCACGAGAGAAAGAGGATGGATGCACGTCCGCCGAGACAGGATCCTCTAAAAAAGGCATAAACCTGAATTCATGCTTAGAATTCATTTTCAAATGCACTATGTACCTTGAATGGGGGGGGATCCTTTGAACTACATCAATTGTTCATCATCATGTTATATAAATTCCTTATTCATTATTGAATACTCACTTCTGTATTACTAGCAAAAATCATCATAATCGTCCTTTGTCAATCAAGAAATTAAACGATTAAGCTAATCCAAATGGACGGGTGAATTAAAATTCATCACACCCACATATATATCTACAATTTTGATATTAAAACCATACGTCAAATTACATCTATATAGTTGGTTTAACGTTTAATTTAAGCAGCGTTCACATAAGGCCAGTAATTTTGGCCCAATAGAAGGTCGCCCTTACCTCAGGAAATAGTAATATTTGTCATCCCATTAGGACAACTATCTGCCATTGTCCACTGGGAAAGCGTGATCTTTCCGTGGTTTGCTATTGTCTCGACAGCGTTATGTCAACTATTCATATTAATATAAAACAACAGTAGAAAGATAATATTTCACCTCATATGATACACTTTTATCATATTTACATAAAAGTAGACAGATAAATACAATACGAACAATTTTCTCTCTCGGATTCAAGAATACATGGAGGCATCTCAAAAGTTCGAAGTTGTATTATCTAAAGATCGTACAATCTTTTTTAATTTAGGTTGCAGATTTTTGTCGCGACCATTTGTGTTTTTATGCTTTTTTAAAAAGGAAAATAAAAACACGCTAATACAGTATTATATCAATTTCTTAGAAACAATTAAGTTTTCATTCCAAATTTTATGAAAATTACCAAAAATGTATCATTGATTACCAATATATATAAACATAAGCAGGTTTATATATATATTGGTAAAATGAAAAATTATTCTAATTGAAATCACTTGACTAATTCAATTTTTATACTCGCATTTTGATAGCAGTTTGTATATTAATATTTTATTATTTTTCAATTTTCTGTTACATAATCGACGACCTCTTTCTTTCTTCATGGTAATTTATGCCTCTAGTCATAATTATTTTACAAGATGACCCGAGCTTCCAATAAATTAAGTACAATTATTACATCTCAAGCCTTAATGTAAACACGAAAAACCCGTCACTTTCATCGCTGAGAAATAATCTTTCACCTACCTTTATTTTTAAAAAAAAAGTGTTTGGTTGGCGGAATCAATTTTTCAGTTACGCCGAAAATACATTAGTGAGATTGAAAATATTTTCTTGCTTTATTGTATCTAGTCATGAGAAATGGGACCAATAAAATGTGCTTGTTGGAGAGCTTACTTTTTTAAAGAAATATTCAAAACACGTTTGTGTTTTCTTCTTATTTCACCTCGTATTCTTTTGGATTGAAGAGATTGCTATATAATTCGATTTTCAGGATTTCTGTGCATTTTTTTCCTTTCTTCTTCCGTCGATCCCTTCTTTTAATTAAGTCAGCTGGATCATTGTTTTCTTGGATGAAAGTTTTCGTATACATGAGTTTCATTTTTTTTATTATTTTTCTTACCTTTGAGTTCATTATACAAATCCTTGAAAACAAAAGTTTTGATATGTGTGTTTTTTTCCTCATATTCATTAGAATATTTTTCTCTTGGTATTAACATTGTAAAAATTCTACGTTGTATTACCTACCTACCTGCCATTTCACTTATGATATCCCAAAATGTTTAAAAAATATAAAAAGGGGTACTTCTCTATTAGCGGACGGCAGCGAAAAATCGCCAAATAATGTAGAATTCCGACAATTTTCTTATATTGATTTTAAAGCGGAAAATCGTCAAATAATGTAGAATTCTAACAATTTTCTTATAGTGATTTTAAAGCGAAAAATCGCCAAATAATGTAGGATTCTGCCCAAATTTCTTACAGTAATTTTAAATCAAATGTTCGCCAAATGTAGAATTCCGCCAAATTTCTTTGGCGATTTTTTGCTGACGCCCAACTAACGGAAAAGTACCGAAAATGGTAATAAATGTTTGCAGTTAATATTATACAATTATAAAAACTAATCTGTAGTATGAAAACTTTTGTTTTCATTTATTTTATCCGTATGTGTATTAATATCGGTTAAATGGAAATGTTATTCTAATTACAGCTGAGAACAGACGCAGTGACCTAGGTTCCTTCTATTATTTTATTCCTTCTAGATACTTTATTCTAAGACACTGAAAAATTAAGCCCTTCTAATGATATTTATATTTTCACTTTTTAAGTCAAGATTTTATTTACATTATTAAATATTCAGTCAAATATTATTTAATGAGCACCTCCCCTAACGATTGATTCGAATATAAAGGATATTGTTATAAATTTTGTGTAAATTAGATGCAAATATTTTAAATATTTATGAATTTTTGTATAAATACTATAGATAATTTAATTATATGAAATTAATTGTAATGGAATAGCAGGTCAGCCAGAAAAGATCGTTCTAAGGGAATTTACAACAGAATATCGCCATATTTGATTAATTTGGTCATGTAAGAGTGTTGCCGACGTAATGAGGTCACTAATGATTTTTCTACACTACGTACCCACGGTTATGCTATAATGTGTAACAGAAGCTAAGAATAAAAGATTTGTTCTTAGAAATGTTGGAGAAATTTCCAGACTCATCTGGAACTAGCGGGTGGTTTCTACGTTGCCCCGCATACTTTACACTATTAGGATTAGTGGGATGCTGTTTAAAGGCGCGGCTTAAGGTGGAGATCAGTTCTGACAACAACCTTCGTTAGTTGACTTAGCTTGAGAAAGTGTCTTTTCTTTTTGACGTGCATTCTATAGCTTTGCTGTAAACCGAGATTAGCGGATTAAATAGAGTTAATGCGCTACAAATTTGTAGCTGGTGTTGCGTATATTTAATACACATTTTAATACACAGTTCAGGTGTTTTCCTCGATATCTGATGCTGGTTCAAAATTACGAAATCCGTCCCAAAATAGTCCTTGTGTTGCTTTACAACGGGGTGTTAATATAACTGAACGTACGTAACTTAAAAATCAGGTTCCTAATGAAGTTTAATCTTAAATTGAATATAATCAGGTTTCAGCAATAAACTTTGATAAACTGAAGTAACAAAGCATTTGATATCGGTTCGCATACAGGAGAATTGATTTCATTATCAATTCTATAAAAAATTCAAAATTCAAATTTATAAATACTTTAAAGTAAAATAGAAAAAAAATACAATTTTTTAACAGAATACAATTATTATTTAAATATGAAACAAGATATTTTTTAATTATAAAACCATCTATTCTTTTATAATTATAAAAAAAGGTAAAACAAAACTTATAAAGGGAATTAAGGAATTTTAATCGAATAATCTAAAAAAAAATCTAAGTGATACTTTTGTTTAAATGTTTTCCAAGTGCACAAAACTTGTAAATTACATGAAAACGCAAAATTAAATGTTAAAAAAAACATCAAAAAATATTTCAAGCACCCAAGACGTTGCCTACTTTTCTTATTTATTAATCCGATATTTCAAAAAATACATTAGGAAGTTAATTACCACCTTCCACCGAAATAATAATTTATTATAAATTAATCAAATTTGAGCTTTAAAGCAAAGAATATTCAAATAAAAATATTTATAAATATTCATACAAATAAATTTTTGCAAGGAAAGGAAATAGTATTTTTCATAAATTCAAATTCAAGCCGTAGAAATTCCTATAAAAGAATTAGAATAATTAAGCTTTTATATATATATATATGACAGCAAATCTTAAAATAGAATTACTTGTATATTGCTTACAGTGACCCGTACTGGCATTTGCTGTACGCTCAGACGGATAATTGCATAGCTGTATATTGCATTCCGATAAATAATGAACCAGCATACAAATGCGATTTCTGACATTTTGAATATGATATCTCTACTCAGGATTTCCACTAAATAGAATTCGCTTCCATTCTAAGAGCTTTTCGTAAACGATCGTGAGAATATTGTGCCACGCATGATTTCAGCCGCACAATGGAACTTGTAGTATTAGGAATATCGAAGGAAGCGTTTTAAGATGTCGTTCAATGACGAAGTACTGCCTTCGAAATTGAATACTGTTTAATATAGTGAAAGTAATGGGAATTTATGGCTCGGCTGTAGAAATGGCTTTATTATATATTTATATTATAGATTTAAGACTAGAAATTGAACGAATAGACTTTGAGTATTTGGAAAGGGATCACATTATTAGCATTTGACATGATACTGAGCTGTAATTCTGGCATTTTATAAATCGTATTTCGCTATAAATAAATAGAGGATCGGAAATTCCATAATGTTGCATTCCAGATAAAGAAATGTCTCAAATTATGCATTCCAATTTCGAATTCGAACGACCAAATTTATACGATTGGATAGATACTTGTTTCTTCTAAATTCAACTATTATTCCTATACATTTGAAATAGCAAATCATTGGTTAAAATTTTCAGTAAGTAAAACTATAGATATCTTCAAATAAAAAGGGGTTTTTTTAAAAAAAATAACTAAAGGTATAAATTTTTCTCATAAATCGAATAAAATTTTGTTCGATATATTATCAAATCTATCGCTGCAACAATAGTGCCCTAATAGAAGGGTTCAGATTTCGGAGACGGAAAACTTCATTTGACTGTTATTCAAAATCTAGAGATTCGTCCAAAAAAAAGTTGTGTTTCTTCCAAATGGGAAGTTAATTTAATTTAGCTGACCCGACAAATTTAATTGTAGAATTATATTAAAATCATATCATAAATCGTATATATCTGTCAGATATCTGTAAATTACAGTTTCCCGCGAGGCTGCATGTGATGTAATTGATGCGTCACTCATCATCCGAGTGTTAACTCGCGAAGCTTCTAAAAGAATTATTCTTTCTCCATCTTCGGGCCGCACTCACGCACTGCCTTGGTGCAGAGCGTAGTATAAATCAAATGTTTAATTTCTTTTGTTAAATTGTAAATAAATTATTTTTCTAAAAAGTTGCAGTGATTGCAGTCATAACAAAATACATGCAACAGTGATTACGACAAAATTCATTGCACAATATGTAAAAATGTCACACACAGCATAACATTAAACAACGAAAAATTGCAAGAATCATCACCATTTAAAAAAATAGCAACAGAAAATTAATGCCAACAGTTGTTAAATGATTGCCTAACTACCAAAGATATTGCTTTTATTTATTAAAAAAAAATAAACAGCATAAAATATATCTTAGGAACTATGTTCTTCATTTTATACTTATTTATAAAAAACTAGAAAAGTAAAATATTGAAAAATTTGAAATAATGAAATAAAATAATTCTTTGAATATCATTCTTTTAGATAATCAATCTTGGAAAAACTTTGGATGCTGATTGGAGCATCGTCTTGGAAATTGTCAATTGAGTGGTCAAAAAGCGAGCGTTTTTAAAAATTAGGGATTGTAAACTTTTCATAAACCAGTTTCAGTTTCAGACGCAAGTGAAAAATCTGCGGCGCTAGCTTCATAAGCCAGATAACATCTACGATACTGAAGTATACTTTTACTATTGTGATCATGTTACTCGGGTACTGTCCCTAGCGTTCGTATCGCGACTCTCATCCGCCTCATTGGTGACTTTGACAACTTAACCTTATGATCCGTTGTGGCGCCATCTACCATCAAAATAAAGCCATTACTCACTTCACGCAATAAGCAAACAAAGTCCTCAAACTCACTTGGCGCATCACTACACTCACAATCTCGCCATTGCGCTTTAAAATCATTCGTCTCTCAGTCGACTCACTAGAGGGGGAATACTGTGGCACTAGCTTCATAAGCCAGATAACATTTACGATACTAAAGTATACTTTTAATATTGTGGTCATGTAACTCAGCTACTGGCATTAGCGTCGTGAATTCGTATCGCGACCTTCAATAGCCACAAGTCTTTTTTTATTTAAAATATTCACTCTTTTGCGGCTGAAGTTTGTCTCAAGAATATTTTATTAATATACTTCATAGCATCAAGGATCTGTAGAAAAATTTAAAATTCGTAATTCTTTAAAACGTTTATCGACACAATCCACATAAGATAATTCTTTATTTCATTTAGATCACTTTTCATTAATCACTCTACCTATCATTTAGATCACTTTTACCTTATTAGAAGCAAATGCTTATTATTAACAATAATTCTTGGATACCATTTCAAGTAAATATCCTGAAGAGACGGGCTGAAGTGGATATTTGCATTAAGCAATACAGAAATAATAAAATAATGATAAAGATATTTTAAAAACATCTTGCTTATGTTTTTATAGGAAATATCATCTATTTTGTTCCATATAAACATGTGCTACGTACATTCTTTTTAAGGTTTAGTTTTATTAGTTAATTTTATTCTTCTTAGTTAGTTATTTGTTTTCTACTATAGCTATTCTTATCAGTAGCTATTGCAATCAGATTTTGATAGTTGAAAAGTTTTAAATATGTTTAAATGTTCCTGAAATGACGATAAACATTTTCATTTATCTTTCAGTTTATGATTTATCTTCCTTTGCAACAAATAAGCCTTCGTTGTTGTTGTTTTTCTTTAATGTAGTTTTACCGTTTTTCTTGGCATTAGTCTTTCAAACTCATTTGAAATTCCCAAGAGTCACTAGGGGAAAAAGTAAACCGATATTTTTTTTCACCCTAACACTTGCATCGTCATTCTACCGTCAAAACTTTGAAGAGAGATTAACTTTTAAAAAAAAGTAATGCACCACTTGCAATTACAGTTTCGAGAACTTGTAAGGTTATGAATTATAAATGAAAATCCAACCGTCTTTTATTTGCGCCTTTTTTTTAATGCGATATTTTTTCTTTCTTGCTTCTAAAAAAACAGCTTAAGAATAAATTTTTAGGTTGTATTTTTGTCTATTCTATACTTTTAGTAATAAAAATAACAAAAATGCTTACATTCATTGCTTAAACAATAATTAGCAAATGATAAATCTTAAAAAAGCCTTTTATATTACAGATTCAATAAGATTTTCTGTTGTAAAATTTACTTCCTTAAAAGAAAATTCAGGAAAATGACTATTGTAAGACAATTCAATCACAAAAGATAAGATATAATTCTACTTACATAAACAAATCATTTGAAAAAAAAATTAATGATATTTTATTTACTAAACATCGTAAATGTTGCAATAATTAACAAACTAATTTCGTATTTTCTATTACAATTTTTCCACAAAATGTATTTGCACATTAGATTATTTGTATAAAAGTTAATTTTTAAAAAGGGAAATACCAATTATAAAAAATAAGTAAGATTTATGAATAAAAGGAATTGTTGAAAAATAACTAAGACTTTTCAGAATATTTATGCAATTTTAGTAACCCGAAAAGAATCCAATAATAGTATATTGGCGGCATAATACAGATTCAATAATTTCAACGTGCAATTCTTAAATCTATTACTATGAGCACTGCATACCGTAACAAACCAATATTTCGTCAAAAGTCTATTTTTTTCCCAAGATAAAGAGTAGAGCTACCTTACTAATTTAGCTTCAAATTCCAAGAATTTCAGGTACTTTTCGACAAGCTGACTTCTAAACAAAAGCTAGCTTTTTTTTTCATTGATGTCATATTATAAATTATTTCCAGTGCTATAATACAGGACGAGTTGAAATGAATTATTACATTCTTTCAATTGATGTATAGCAATATGCAGTTAAAGAATATTTGCAATTAAAACAAATTGCATCCTGATATTTCAAATTATTCTTAACATTTCATAAATATAATAATTTAATTCCCATTTTTAAGTATGCAAAATAGGTATATTTTTTTCTTTATTATTCTTCAGAGTAAATGATTTTCGGGTTATTATTAAAATTTTTGAAGTAGAAATTTCATTACTTGTATATTATAGACAAAATTAATTATATACGCAAAATGAAATTTTGACGATCGTTTTATTATATAGTTTCAAAATAAACAATTTAAAGGAAATTAAATACGCCTATTAAATATTAATTAAATCTTCAAGTGCTACCAGAAAGAAAGAAAAAACTCCTCACTTGTGCTAGGCATTCCAAAAAATATTTTTTTTCCGCAAAACCAGTGTAAATTGCTTTGATTTGACTACGCACTGTAAAATTGTATAACTCATTAAAGCAAGATGCTTTCATAAATCTTAACAAGAATCATAATATCCTTTATTGAAAAATTCAAAAGACGTAAATTCATGTTGCTTTCATAGCTATATTAGTTTTGATAAAAGGACCAATTATAAAACGAATTATTTTAAATTTTTTCATCTTAAATCGAATATATTCTAGAAAATGTCAGTTTGGAAGTTTATCCGTAATGAAACACATTTTAAACCCTAGAACAGTAATTCTCACAAACAGTATTTATTAAAATTCTCTCCTTAAAAAAATATGTATCAGCCTGCTGATCAATTTCATAGAAACTATCTCAAGTTGGTATTACTTTCATGGAATAATGAAATTACAGTGAAAAAAAATTGACAACTTTTTAATATCTCCAGTAAAGAATTCTGAGCAAAATTTTCTATATTACATCTCTGAAAGATCACATTACCATATTCTTCTTCCTCTGTTTTGTTCTAGTTGTTCGTTCTGTGACTTTATTAAAATACTTCTTTAAACTTCAAGAAAAGCTCAAATAACTTTTAGAATAGCGAACTAATGAACCCTCAACAATGGCTAAGGATTTTTTTTTCGTTAAAATAAAAAAGAATACTTTTTTTACTTTCAAAAAATCAAAGCTTAATAAAGCATTTTATATCCCTTTCCGAAATGTTGTTTCGTTAAACTAGAAACTTTTTTAACTTTTAAGCAAGAATATAAATTCTACATAACTTCTTTTCTCTCAGTAAAAAAAAGTGCCTTTTTTTTGTTCGCTGGTTTATGTGAAGAAGGGTTCTTTTATGAACCAACAATGTAACTTCGAAACTTCATCCACAGAGCAAGTTTTGATAACCTTATCATTTTGTGTTCTCTGAATATGCATCGTGAACGCTTTACGATCTCAATGTTTAAATATCTACAGAATTCTCTCATGAATATTCATCTGTGTGGCAAGGGCTGAGGCTTTCCGCCTATTATGTGAAACCAAACTTTTGTGGGAGACTTGAACAACCGCGAAAACAGTTTTAGTAATGAACCTTCCCACCCTCTCACGGTTGCTTGTGAATACATTGTTCGAAACGATAAACAGTGTGTGACATATCAATTTTCTTTGTATTCTTTCCCAGATCCTGCGTGCAGCTGGTTTATTATTATAACTTCAATAAGTTATTCTCATTATTTGAAGAATTATTAATATTTGCACAGGAACTCTAACGTAAAAATGAGAAATATGGAAATTTTATACGCAAAACAATTTATTCGAAATTGTATATTATTCATATAAATGGTGTATTTATCTATTTGCATGATTGTAATAAGTCGCTTTGAGATTGCCTTGTCTAAATTAATCTACTATTGAGCGTAAACTTTCACTAATATTTAAATAAGTCGTGGTGAACTTATTTTCTAGTATACATTGTTTAGAGAAAGTAATGTAATCATTGAAAAATTTGAGCTCGAGATTTCATTTTTCTCCATGTTTCGACCCCTCCCCCTCAGAGGTCCAAAACCACATATTTTGGAAAATGTCCATCAGTCTGTCTGCGGCAAAAATAATCAAAGACACTTTGATCTAGACAGACGAAAGTTAGTATACACTCTTTACATCAAATTTTCAGGTTTCTAATGAATTTTAAGCGAATTCCGTTCAGAAGTCTGTCTGTCTTGGATATTCGAACACAGTTTGCGCCAAATACGACAAGGATGTAGTCAACTGTAGTTCTCTCCTTTCTTAAAAATGTAATCTTGATACCTCACAAACACAAGACTTAAGCATATTCAGTATGGTATTTTGTTACTACAAATGTAATTTTATGTCATTTTTTTTAAATCCTTTGGAAAAACAGATCTAAAACTTAAATTCCATTTTCAGATAATATTAACGGCATACTAGGAATTAATTTTTAAAAAAAAACTTTCAAAGATGACATATTAGCTTCAATACACATTCTCAGGGATAACGTCTTTACTCGAAAGTATACGAAAAAGTCTTCAGAAGATCACTCTAGCTGCTTTAAGATTGTGTGGTCGATAAGTGTATTTCCAGTCTGATCCAAAGCTTGTGAGACTGGTAACATCTGACTCTACCTTCACGGCTCAGATTTCAAATATTCAGATATATTACTAGACAATATTTTTTATTTATTTTATAATTAAAAAATACCATAACCCAAGCTGCTATTTCGCTGAAATATTATTCTTAACACATTTCTATCATGTTATTTTTTCATTAACTGCTTACTGTACAATTTCTTTAACACCCTAATTAGATGACATGACCTATTTGGAACATGTGTTTTCATATTAAGAAATATTCCATATAAAAAAGTCCAGAAAGTGAGGGATATTTATGAATATACAAGCTACTTTCTTCTTGTAAATTAATTGCTGAATTGAAATTTCTAAAATTCGAAGCAGAAACCAAACATATTAAGCATGTTTTCTGAGGGTTTTTTTTTTTCGTATTGATCTATTTGAAATGATATATCTTAGATTTTGTTTTGCATACTTTCCTGTGAAGTCTTGTTTATTGATTCTGTAAACCGGGAATGCACAACCTATGGCCCACGGACCAAAATTGGCTGGCGTAGCCTTTGAAGTTGGTCCGCGAATGTTCCTAATAAAATAATTTATAATGAAATGAGACTTTTTCAAATGAATAGAGAAAAAAATCTGATACGAAAACGATTCCACATGAGAATAAATAATTTACTTTGTTCATCAAGTTTATTTACTTTTTATTTCGTGGCTTTTCAGTTTGTTTCTTCCATAGCTGACAGTGAGTACGAGTTTTCGTATAGGAGAAGCTCGCGGACATGAAAAATTTCCACACATGAAAATGTAGTATGAGGATCAAAATTCAAATCTTGCGTAAAACATTTGATGATTGATTTTCAGATTTTGAAAAGTGTCTTAACAAAAATTGATGTATTTTCATCTCCATTTTCTGTTGATGTAAATCTAGTGGCTGAGAGTATGCAGTTAACCTTAATTGATTTACAGAATACTGATTTTTTTCAAAGATCAGTTCAAAGGAAAACCGATATTAAAATTTTTTAAAGACTTACCGGAGGAATTTTCATGCTTAAAGCAAAATGCAGCAAAATGTGAAACTTTCTTTGACAGTACTTTCATGTGTGAGCAAATTTTCTAACTAATGAATTTAAACAATTCAAAAATAAGAAATGGAATAACAGATGAGAATCTATCTTCTGTTCTACGTTTTGACAAAAGCAATCTTAATCCCAACATAAAATCAATAACTTCAAATATTTAGTCCCAGCCAGCTTATTAATTTTTACTTCTTTTGATAATTAATTTTTTTCTCAAAATTTAAATTGTGTTCTCTGTATTATTACCAAAAAGTTTTCCTCTGTTATTCTATTTTAAGTTTGCCACATTTTTAGTAGGAAACTTTTTTTGTGTGATAAAGTATTTTAATCAAATCTATATTGTTTGTGTTTTATTCCTTTATTTTTTACATAATGTGAGTATGAATAAAACAAGTAAAGTAATAATTGTAATTCATGCGTATTGCCACAAAAAAATGGGTTTTCGCGTTTATAACCTGTTTTAACTTTCAGGTGCTGCTTTGGCCCTCGACATGATCTTTTTAGCCATATTTTGGTTCCTCATCCTGAAAAGGTTGTGCATCCCTGCTGTAAACAATCAGAAAAATTAATTTTGTAGCAAACATTAAAAAAATTGCATGGAATGACTAATTTTGTGATTCGAGTATAAGTTTATTCCTGTGCTTTCAGGATGACGGAGGACAGCATAGCATCTTCACAGAACTTTTAAGTGTAGACATTCATAAATGAATTCAGTGTACAAATATTTGAGCGAAAGAAAGAAAAACCTTATTATGTGAGATAATACGATATTCAAGATTTCTTAGAAATATATCACAATGTTTGATACATCACCTTCAAAATTCTTGTTTGTACAAACAGCAACAAAACTATTCACAACCATCCTTCATAATGCTCTCTGGCTGGTGATAAATGACTATATTAAAATGCGGCAATCTTTATAATAGTTTCAAGGATAATAGCTTTAGATTCAAGGTATTTGAATAGGAGAAAACCACAGATTCAATGGTGTTTTGTTTATAATTATCTACAAGGACACCAGTATAATTACTTTTACTATCCTAATTTTTATCACTGATTTTATACTGTGAATTCAGAATACGTTTGTTTGTATTATTTTATGTGTTTTTTTTATTATTTTAGCTGCAGGAACCTTATTACATAATTCAATTAATTTGTATGATCCTTGTTATTTATCTAGATGAATTCTATTAGTATGAAACACTTCAGTTTCAGAAGTATCAAAAATCCAGTTGCAACAGACAGTTTGACAGAGCACGTCATAAAATGTAACTGATCGCATGTCAAAGTCATGGCAGTTTATGTAGTATGATGGATTGCTCAGATTCTCACATAAAATTCCAATGTGAATTCTAAAAAAAATCCTTTCCGAGTTTCATTTTTATTTTCTAAAAGCGCTAAGTAAACAAAACTTTTCAGCCATTAAGTGTTATTTTTCATCTCGGGTCTTCTTTCACTAAAAAAAAATAAATCAAAATTTTTCGTAATGTTCCGTTAAATGCTAAATTTGCTAATAAAGAAAAAAAATTGAGAAAATATACACGTTCTTTTAACAAATGCAAATATATAATATTTGTTGTCACAGTGTGTGTGTGTGTGTGTGTGTGTGTGTGTGTGTGTGTGTGTGTGTGTG